>JAQIXH010000143.1:0-19490 GCA_034700145.1 Panagrolaimus detritophagus
AAAAATAAAAAAAGTAGAGTGCATCTTCCGTGTTGTTTTGTTGTTTGTTGGTTGCTGAGTAAGCATTAAAAAAGAGAGAAGAAAAGAAGGAAGTTGTTGTTTTCGTTTTTCTTCGCCGTTAAAAATATATAACATTGAAACTAGATGAAACAAAAAACCCTCCAAAAAAATATCGAAAACACACATGTCCTTTAGCTTATTTTTTTGTTTATGAAATATTTTACAATTTCATAAACAAAAAATAAAATAGTAAACAGTAAACAATTTTACGTAATTTTTTTTCTTCAGAGGGATAAGAAAAAAAAAGTTAAACGTTTTTTTTAATATTTTTTCATTCTTTTTTGGGTTTTGGGTAAAATGTGTCAACCAAAGCAGCTTTTAAATTAAAAATGTACAAGTTTTTTATCTGTAACAAAACCTACAAAATTCAAATGAATATAAGCTCTGATTAGAAATTTTTGAAATGCTTTTTCAATAATAATATTTGAAGGTGATCGAAAATGGTGAAAAAAATTCTCTCATTATAATTCGATATAGATTTTTCAATTCAAAAATCTAAACATTAAATTTTTGAAACTTTTAAACGCAGAAAGTAAAACGCATGACAAATGATTAGGGTCCGGGAAATCGAAAAAAGCGAGAAATTTTCCGTTCATTTTCCGGAAACGTATTTTGGTAATTTTGTTTTTTCAATACCTAAAATTACTAAAAGCTCGTAATTTGATGACTTTTCGATAAATTTTTCAATTAATGACTTTTTATAACAAAAACAGCCTTATTTTATGCTAAATAAGCATAAAATAAGGCTAAGTTATAGTAAAAAATGTTGGCTTTTTGACAAACATTTTCGGGAAATTTCCCAGGAAAAAGAAATCGACAACCCTACAAATGGTAATAAAAACAAAACCAATAAAATATTTGTTTGCTGAAAATTTTAAAAAGCAAAAAATTATTTCACTGTATTCTTTTTTTCATGTACTTTTTTTATCAATGATTATGGGTAAGCATTGTGTTTTTTTTTTGCCCATTTGTGTAAACGTTGATAAAAATTGTAATAAAAATAGGATGGTTTTTTTTTCCATGAAAGATGAAAATATGACCATTTTTCCAAGGTTTTCGATATTGATTGTTCTTTTGAATTTTTAAGATATTTTTAAAAGGAAAAGATGCTAAATTTGCGTAATTAAACATATAATTGAAATTTATGGAATAAAAATCATTTCATATAACGAAAATCAACAAAACATTCGCTTACCTATTTTAAATAACGCCTTTATTAAAAATTAAAAAAAAGTCACATTATCAAAAATATTTAAAATCGTAAAATGGAAAAAATCACTTTTGTTTTTTTATCATCAAAGGAATTCTTTTTAAACATAAAAACAAACCCCCCTATTAAAATGCTGTATTTTTGCAATGTTTGTGCAGTATTTTGTTACAAAATTTCAATGCTAAATGTGTGAAAAAACTGATTACCATAAACTTAATTTTTTTTTATTTTCAATCAAATTCATTTTTTTGTTAGATAAAATAATTTCATTTTCGTTTTACAATAAATAATCTCTAATAAAAAACAAAAAAATTTGCCATAATAATTATAATATTAAAACATACAATTCAAATATTCAAATTAAACAAAAAAATCTAAAGCTAGCCGTTTTTAAAAATTAGAAAAATTTCATATTTTTTTAATATAATTTTTTTCAAAACCCATAATAAACCTGCAAATTTGCCAAAAAATCCATTTCTCGCCAGAAATAATAATTAACTTTGAAGATAATGTTTTAAATTTTTGATACTTTTAAGCTGCTGTTTAATAAGTTTACAAAAATCATATGGTTGAACAATAATTCTAATTTCTGATCCATTTGTAAGCTTTTCAATTCTTTTATAAAATTGTTCATTTGTTGCAAATGGATTTAGGGGAATTCCATTGACTTCTGTAATCACAGGAGAAACATATTCACGTCCCCATAAAAATGGTTGCTGTTTTGGAAGAAGGCCCGCCTTTGCGGCAGGTGTATGCGGAATTATTTCATCAATCTAAAAAGATAAAAACTTTGAGTCAATTTCATCATTATTGAAAATAATTTTAAGAATCAAAAATCGCTTTAAAAAAAATTAAAACTATTAATTTTGAAGTTTCAAAAAAAAGTTTAACAAATTTTATCTTTAAAAGCCATTTTTTGTAATATTCGACTTTCTCGTCGGATTTTAAAAAAATGAAAAATCCTCCGATGAGGCTAAAAATTGGTACATAGACTAATTTGAGGTCAGAGATTTCGAATTTAAATTCCAAATGTCTCATTTTTATGCAAATTTTTCATCTGCCACATGCGGTACCCCTAAAATCACTAAAAATCGAAAAAAAAATATTTTGTTGAGACATATGGAATTTAAATTCGAGATCTCTGACCTCAAATTAGTCTATCTACCAATTTTTAGCCTCATCTGAGGATTTTTCATATTTTTGAAATCCGTAAATTTTTCAAAATCAGTCGAAAATTACAAAAAATGGCTTTTAAAAAACTTACTCGATTCTTCTTTTTATGCAAAATAATTCCAAAAGTTCTTGGAGTATAAACATTAAAAGGTTTAACAATCAGATATGTAGTTCCATGAGGTAGGGTACGAATTTTTAAAGGAATCTAAAAATAATTATTTTTATCAATCCAGAACCCTTAAAAACAGAAAAAGTAAATTACCGGTTGTCCTGGTAATGAATGATTATGATAAACATTTGGAAATTGTTTTATTGATTTAATTGGAACTCCATCAACTTCAACCAATTGATCCCCAACATGAATTTTATCACATAACAATGAATTTTGTGATTCAGCCCAACCAGCAATCCTGTAATAAAAATTTACATAATTTGATTAAAGAATTTCAACATCATGATTTTTGTTTGGATCGACAAATTTTATATTGGATATATTAAATCCCCTTTAATCCCAAACCAACTAAATCCTACAATAAAAATTTGCATAATTTTAAAAAATTTCAACATCATCGTTTTCGTTTGGATGGAAATTTTATATTGGATATATCAAATCCCCTTTAACCCCAACCCAACTAAATCCTACAATAAAAATTTGCATAATTTTAAAAAATTTCAACATTATCATTTTTGTTTGGATTGATAAATTTTATATTGGATATATCAAATCCCCTTTAACCCCAACCCAACTAAATCCTGTAATAAAAGTTTGCTTAATTTGATTAAAGAATTTCAACATCATCGTTTTCGTTTGGATCAACAGATTTTATATTGGATATATCAAATCCCTTTTAATCCCAACCCACAATACTTTTGGTCCTTACCAAACACTTCCAGCAACTTCTGCAAGAAGCAAAGATTCAAGACAAATTGAAAGTAATAAAGAAATTTCTTTTGTAACAGCTTTCTTTTCTCGAAATGATCCGGCATAATTGAGTGAATGCGCGGATAAAGCATTTAATTTTGGTGGCCGAGGTGGAATTGATGGTGAATCATTCGGCTGAGATTTTGTTGATTCATTTGAATCTTCTGTTGATGAAGAAATAAGCGACATTCGAAGTTGTGTAATTTCATTTGAAAGTCGTCGATAATCTGATTCATCACTAAAACGATTTAGAGTTTTAAAAGGGTAGAAAATGTTGTTCGACAAATTTTGGTCTCAAAATGAAATTTTGGAATTTTAAAAATATTTTTTTTAAAACACGAAACTTACGAAGTTGAAGCAATAGAAGAATCTGGTGGAAAATTAAATTTTGTATAAATTGGTTGATTTTGTTGTGGACTTCCATTATAACTGTTATTATTATTACTATTAAGGCTTTTTCTTCCACCAGAATTTGAAGAATTTGGAATTTCATAAATTGATGGAGTTAATTGTGATGATGGAAGGGAAGGAGCTTGGGGAAGTAAATCATATTGGGATGTTTCATTAACTGATGAAATCTTTGATGTTGTTGTTGTTGCCATTGTTATTGGCATTGAAGGTGGTGATAATGGTGCTTTACAAAATGATGGCTTTGGAGATCGAAATTTTGTTGTTGATGGTGGAGAAGTTGGTGAATAACAAAAATTTGAATTGCTATTATTTCCATTCATTGATGTCCGCCCTGATGAAGTTGATAATGGCATGGGTGGAGGACTGAGGGGGTAGTCATATCTTGTTGTTCCACCACTTCCACCACCACCACTAATACAAGAATAATTATTTTCATTTGTTTTAAACTAAAAATAAAAAAATTTAGTTAAAAATAGTGTATTTAAAAACGAAGAGAAAAGAGTCCATAAAAAAAGGTTGAAACTTTAAAAGATAATTAAAATTTAGCTATTTTTAAATTGAGAGGAAAAAATGGAATGTGGGAGAAAGAGTAGACAGAAAAAAAAGTGGAGGGGGTAAATTTTATGATAAAAGTTTAAAGAGTAATTTAAAATTGTTTTTTTCAGTTGAAAACAAAATGACGACATTGTTTTTGTTAAATTTTTTTGAACTAACTTGTTTCAAAAAATACATAGAAAATTTGCATTAATACATACTTTAACTAATATTTCCAAACAATAAAATCAAAATTTTGTGTTTAAAAAATGTTCAATCTCATAAACCCCAAATTTCGGTGACTTCTGAATTTTCTTAAAATAACTTACTTCCATTTTTGGTGACAATGGCACAGATGTTGATAACTCTGATGGCCCCCTTCTTGGTGGTAAACGTGGAGGAAGTTCTTCATCGAGAAAGCTTGACGTTGAAGTTTTTCTTAGCCTATTTGGTGGACTTTTTGCTACTGATGCTGCTGCTGGTATTCCCATTAATCTTGGAGATAGTGGAGGTGAAGCGGTTGGACTTGGGGGAGGTGAAATATGTCCATTTGATTTTAAATCAATTGGTGATGGAATTCTAATTGGGGAAGAAGTGGCATGATTTTGGGATTGTTGTTGTTGTTGTCCTGGTCTTGGGGGAATTGTTGGAGCAGGAGAAGTTGGAAGTGGAATTTCGGCATTCAAATTATAAAATGCTCCTAAAATTATAAACTTTTAATCATCCAATTTATTAAACGAAATAATGTACGATTTCGAATTGGTGATGGCTGAGGTGGAGATGGATCAGCTCGGATTAATCCAGGACCAATGGATTCATATATATCATTATCCGGTCGCTTCTGAATTGGCATTGTTTGATATTCATTTGCTGATTCTTGCAAGCAATGAAGTTCCCTCAAACATTTCTTTATTTCTTTTACCCAATCTTGTGCTTCTTCACTAAAATAAATTGTGGTTAAAAATTATATTTAAATTGTTTTTTTGGCATGAAAAAAGATAGTTTAAAAATGTTGAAAAAACCTTAAAAAATTAAAAAAAAATTATTAATGCAAAAATTGACTTAAAAATTTTATGAAAATTTTTAAACAAGAATTTCGAAACTTTAATTAATAAACAATAATATTGTTTTTCTATTTTTGAATACTTTCGTTAATTTAAAGAGCTTTAAAAAATCATACCAGAAATTCATTATTATTTTATTATAAAATTTTTTAAACTTAATACGGCAGCTATTTTTCACGCATGTGTCACGTCGGAAAAATTTAGTGTAAAAAGCATAAAACTGTTAGAAAACATTTTTTTAAAAAAAAGTAGACAATTTTATTTTTAGAAATGCCAAAAATAGAATTTGTTTTTCTATTTTTTGATCCCGATTTATAAGTCAAAAACCAAAATAAGTTTGGGATAAAAGTGCAACAATTTTCACGCTTTTTTTGAGTCATTCGAATTTAAAAAAAAAAAGTGGATTAAAGTACCAAAATAGAGAGACCAATAAATTTTTTATATTTTTGTTTAAAAAAGTGTCCGGAAAAAAAGGGAATTTTGATCTTAAAATTTAGAAGCAAACTTTTACTTATAAAAAGTTCAGAACATTTTTTGTCACTACTTTTTTTTCCGATTCTCCATGACATAAGTCCTAGACAAAAAACGGACTACATCGTTTTTTTCTACTCTATTAAATTCAATCAATTTTAGGCAATTTAAAATAAAAATACTTTTTAATCAAATTTCAATGTCTTGTTTTTTTGAAACATTTAAAAAAAGTTGATTAAAAAAAAACTTACGCAGTTCGAGCAGCAAATTCAATAACGGGACGCTTTTCATCAACAAAACCAATATTAAAACATCGATCATCTCCAACCGTTGTTTGAACATATAAACATTCTAACAAATCTAATACTTTTAATGGTTGATGCTCTAATATATCATTTGCAGTTGGATACCATTCAAGTAATGGAATTTGGGCTTTATGCACGCATAATGCAACCCATTGCTCCGTTTCAAATATATATTTCTGTAAAAAATACGAAATTTATTAAAGGTAAAAAAAATTTTAACCGCAAAAAAAAATTTTTTAAATTTGGTAGAAATTTGTTGTTTTTTAAGAAACATTTATTTTAAAAAAGCGGACAATTTAATTCATTTTTCATATTTACGTTTTTTTTCGAAATTGCATGAACCTGATAATCAGGGTTTTTTCCTATTGTTCTTTTTCTTGATCTTCAAATTTATGCCATTTTAAAAAATGTTATTAATAAAAAAATATATCAAACAATTTGCTCCCTTTAAAAAAACAGTTTGCTTCAAATCAATTCCAAAAAATAAATTAAAATTTTAATAGATTTTACGTTCTTTGCTCTCTTTTTAGAATTATCTTTTTTTGCAAAAAAATTTAAACAAATGTTATTTTTATTTCTAATTCAACATTTTCTATGAATTGCCCCCAGCAAAAAAAAATAAAATGTTTTTAGGTGATGAGTCATTCAGCTGCAAGCAAGACGCTGTTAATTGTCAATAAAAAAAAAGAAGCAGCACAAGAACCAATACTTCAACCAAAAAAAATTTACCCCCACATTTGAGTCTTTATTTTTGGAATTTATACAAAGAAAGAAACTAAAGTAAAGTAAAGTTAGAGCAAATTTTAAGTATCACTTTTGTGACTAAAAATGGGAACAAAAAAAGGAAACGGGTTTAAAAGTGCTTCTGTAAAAAAAAGAAGCAGTGAATCAATAAATTTTTTTATGGTTACAAAATGCATGATTCATTTCAATGATTTTTTTGAGTAGCATTTTTTGAGCCTGTTATTTTTTATTTCATAAATCTCAGCTGTTATGGTTATGCTTCAATGTCATCCAATAAATCATGTTTGTTTTTATACATGTCTGACATTTGTCAAAAAAAAGAAATCATTGATTTAAGTGAAAAAAGCGATTTGCAGAAAAAAATCAATCAATAGAAAAAAAGTAAAACTGTCAAACTTTAATACGCAAAAAAGAAATGACTCAACCCAATTTTTTAAATAATCTGTGGCTCTTTGCCATTTATTTAATTGCAAAAAAAAATATGTTTTTGTTCAACAAAAATCAAAGGCATGAATAACGAAAAAATTTAGTCCTTAAAAATCTTTTTATTTCATTATCCCCGAATCCAAATCCAATCAAAAAAAGACTTACCGGTTTCCTTAATAATGTTCCACCTTTTTTTCGTTTTCTTGATTGTAAACCACCATATTTTGATATTGCTCGAGCTGGTGGATTCATACCTCTGAAATTAAAGAAAATCAAAAGTTAAAACTTTACTCTTTTTCGCATTCTTCAAATAATACAAAATCTTAAAAACGGCTTTTGTGTATCCAAAATTTATAATGTAAATAAAAAAAGCAAAAAAAGAGAAAAAAAAGAATAAATAAACTATAAAAAACTTTTATGTTTTATTTTATTTTAAACGGGAGAAAATGAAAAGTGTTTAAATTTGTATAAAAAAAGTAAAAACGAAAAAAATCAATATAAAAAAGTGACATTTTTTAATAGCATTTTTTAAATCAAAGTAACAGCGAATGTATATTTTTGGTTGAAAATTATATCGGAAGTGATTGGAAGGAATGAAAAAACTGGAAAAAATTTGTATTTCAGGAAATCAAAAAAAAATATTTTTGATCGAGAAAAATGAAAAAAATGACGGTTGATTTTCAAAGTCTAAAAAAATCGTATAAAAATGCAAAAACAAAATTGGAATTAAAAAACATAAAAAATGTATAAAAAAATTTTTTTGCTGGTTTTAAAAATCATGGGACGACAAAAAGAATTTGAAACAATAAAAAAAATTTTGGTTTAAAACAGAAACAAGAAAAAGACGGGAAAGAATTGTAAAAATAAAGAAGAAAAAGTAGCCGTAAATAAAATATTTTGGGGAAACGTAAATAAACAAGATGACCAAATATGGGCACTGCTTTTTTATGACAATTGGAAAAAAAATTGAGCAGGCTAATTTTAGCAAAAAAACGCTTTTTTCAAATTTATAAAAATCTTTTACCTATAATTACAAGGGTTTAAAAATGTTTTAGAAGGTTTGTAAATATAAAAAAGTGATTAAAAATCGGTATAAATATATTTTTCTTTAGTTAAATTTATGGTTTGACAATTAATATTTCACGATAGTAAACAATAAAAAAACCTGTTTTAAAAAAATTAAAGTTGTTTTAAATATAATTTTTAACATGTAATTTTTACAATTAAAAAACTTTTTGGTTTTAGGTTTACGATTTTTGTTTCAAGAAAGAAATGTGACAAAAGAAATAATTAAAGTCTGAATTAACACACCCAGTTTTATTTCTGCAAACAGAAAGCAAAGCGATTTTATTTGCAGAAATAGAAATGGGATGTTAAAAATTATATTTAAAACAACTTTAATTTTTTTTAAACAGGTTTTTTTTATTTTCTACTATCGTGAAATATTAATTGTTAAACCATAAATTTAATTAAAGAAAGATATATTTATACCGATTTTTAATCACTTTTTTATATTTATAAAAAATAAATGTTTTTAAGCTATGGCATTAACCTAGTCATCACAACAACAAAATCTCCATCACAATCTCATCAAAAATCAAAGTCAAAGTAATATGTATTACAAATATACCACGAAATAAATAAATATAAAAAAATGCCTACTACTATCAATCTGATCAAATGAGTCATTGACGTTGAGAAATGAAGAAAAAGAATAGCAAAAAGGATGAATATAAAAAAATGAAATCAAAATGTATGTGTATTTGTTGTTGGGTGTTATTTGATGACACAAATGTTAAACATCAAAAAAGTTAAAATGTATAGATTTTTTTAAGAGTAAAAATAAAAAAGTAACAGAAATTTATTTTCGACACAAAATCTTTTAGCTTCTTTCGTGTTTAATCCAAAATTTTTTTATAACGATAAAAGATTGAAATAAAATTAAGTGAAAAATTTTGTTTTTAAAAAGTTTTCAAAGATTATAAAATCATAAAATTTTAATTACAATAATTAAATAAATTAATATATTTTTTTCGATTAAAAAAATTAAAAGCTCCATTTTTTATTTCGGTGACTAAAAACGAAAAATCAAAAACGGAGTCATGAATTTATTATTAAATGTTTAATCATCAATAAAAATCGTTGATTAACATTTATTTTAGTTTACTCACTTTGTTTTATTTTGATTTAAAAAATATTCAAACTTTTAAATTTACAGTTATTAAAAACACACATGCCAAAAAAATATATGGCATAAAATAAACGAACAAAAATTACAACATGTTTTGATACAAATATTTTCAGCTGATTCGGAGGTCAATGAACAATAAAAAGAAATTAAAATGAGATAAAAAAAATTATTGATCTGTTAATCGAAAAAAACATTTTAAGGGATTCTTTAACAAATTCTGGAGAGATAAACAACTATTAAAAATTTTTTTTAAACTGATAATGTTAAAGGTCAAAATGTTGATTCTTAAATCAAAAAATAAACAGTTTTAATAAAGTGATTTTTTAAAGTTAAAATTTTGTTAAATGTTTGATCAAAAGGATGAAAAACGTGTTTACAAAAGTGCTGAACCTTAGACACTTTTAAACCCTTTGAAAACCAATTTTTCTGACACTTTTACAATCTCTACTCTAAAAAACACCTTTTCTTCTAAAACAATGCCTGGCATAAAAAATAAAAACAAAAAAAAATACAAAACAAAAGATCTGACAAAAAGTTGAATATAATCGATGAGGTTGGGTTCACTCATTTTTTGTTTTCTCTCTTTTAAAGTCCCGTCAAAAAAAGAAGAGGAAAACGCAAAAATGAAAAGCAACCCCAAATAAATGTCCGATGATTACTCATCAACCTTTTTTTTCGCGTTTCATTTCATTCTCTTTCATTCATTCATTCCTTTATTTTTTTTTCTTGCTGGCAAAAAAAAGTGTCGACCAAAGCAAATGACAAAAAGGAAAAAAGGCGGAAAAACTACTCTTAAAAAAATATGTGTGCAATTCTTTCAAATACAGCAGCAACCAAAAAAGATCTCGTGTTCGAATACATATATATTTTTGTTTGTCGTCGGCGTCCTCTCTTCTACTCTTATCGGCTGCTACTCTTTTTTTCTCTCTCTGTTTTTATTGCACACTTTTTTTTTTCTGCTGACGAATGGAATGCGATTTCATTCAACCTTTCTTTTCTTTTAATGTTGTATTTTTAAAAAGGTATGATTGAAAATTGGATGGTTGTTTTGACGCGAAATTTACAGGTGATCAAACTTTGATTCAAATTTTCCAAGACCATATAAAATTTAAAAATGCAAATTAAAGATCAATCAAAGCCGCAAGCACAATGGTCATAATAAAGTGACAACATTTCAAAGGCTTCTGATTAATCTAATATTGACTTTGAGTGTATAATCATTTTTTTGTAAACAAAAAAAAACTACAATTTTCAAATCTCAAATCTGTAAATTAAAAAAAACCATTTGCAAAAAATATATTTAAAAAGAAATTTCAAAAAGTAAAATCTAAAAAAATTTAAAAGAACCTTTGGGTTTGATACATTTTTCATTTTGATGTGTTTTTTTCGAATCTCATTAACAGGCAAAAAACTAATAGAAAGTTGTTGTCTGATCGTCAGGTTTATGTAGGGTTGTCCATTTCCCGGGAAATCGAAAAAACAGGGAAATTTCCCGTTCATTTCCCGGAAACGCGTTTTCGGATTTTTTACAAAAACGGTACTTATTTGTGTTGCTTTTTTCTCTTTAATTTTTTCAAACATTCATCAAAATTTTTAAACAACGAAACTTAAACAAATAAAACGTACGGCAATCTATGTGTTTTGAATCATATTAAAGTTGCCAAAACAGTCAACTTTCAAAAATTTAAACACATTAAAAAGTCAAAACCGATGTAAACTACATTTGACTCTTTTGAAAAATGCAATATAAAAAGAAACTAAAATAAAAAATATTGTTTGTGCTAAGTTTTAACCAAAAAATTCCCCGGGAAATCAATACCCCCTTCTCACAAGAATCGGAAATTTCCTGGGGAATTTCCCTGGAATTTCCCGGGAAAGGGAAATGGACAACCCTAGGTTTATGCCATTTAAAAAAAATGTTAAAAATAAAATATATATCAAACCAGCCGCCTTTTTTAATTAAAATATTTATTAAAAATTTTGTTTAAAAATTAAAAAATAATTGCATTTGCATTATTGAATCTTTAGTCGATGTCCGGCCATTATGGTTTTAATAAAGTGATAATTATTGCAATTTTAATTGCAATTTTTTAATCACCTGATTTTTTGCGGCAATCCCTTTTAATTAATCATATTACTCAAACATTGTTCTTTCTTCCGTACACTAAAAATTATTGTTATCTTTAAAAATAAAATAAGAATGTAGGTGTTCCTTTTTTGTTGCTTATAAATGGGGGGGATATAAAAGACTACTGATAAAACAATGTAAATATTCATTTTAAAGTGGCTTCTGTTTTATTGAATTAAAAATGTTGAAAAAAACTGTTTTAACAATTTTGTTTTATTTTTTGAGCAAAGTTTTATGTGATTGCCCTTTGAATAGTGTTTTATGGAATTCAAAATGTTTTTCATTTTATTCAAATTCAACCGGTTTTGCAGATGCTGAAATGAATTGTAATCAAATTGGTGGGCATTTAGCTTCAATTCATGATGGATTTGCAAATGCTTTAATGGCTCGTTTGTGACTTATTTCTTTGAAAAAAATATAAAAAAATTTTTTTAGAAGAAGCAACTAAACATTTTCATGAAAGTACTGTAACAGATTTTTGGATTGGTGCAACAAATTTATTTGGGCAACAACGGCAATGGAATTGGACAGATGGAACTATCCTGGATTTTAATGAATGGAAAAAGGGTGAACCCGAAAATGCTACGGGATTAGAATGTGCTGCGCTTTCAACAACAGATGGATATTGGACTTCACAAGATTGTTTCAAGCCAAAACCTTTTATTTGTGCAACATCTTTAATTCCAGCTTATCCAACATATGTCAATTGTTCAATTGGATGGACATATTTTCCGCCAACACATTCATGCTATGGTACAAATTTTGGTGGATTTATTGGTGGATGGACCGCAGCTGAAAATTATTGTGAAAATTTCAATTCACATTTACCTTCAATTCATAGTATTGCAGAATTTCAGTTTCTTTCAAGTACGGTTTTTTGCATTTTGATGAAAAAATTTTAGAATTAAAAACTTCTTTTTAATCTTTTAATCAGGCTTTAAAAAGGAGCGGAAGTTTGACACATATTTTGCTTTTATTTTTTTTTGAAATGCCAATTTGGCGATCAGGGAAGTGAACAATAGAAAAATACCCTGATTATCAGGTTTATGCATTTCGGAAAAAACTTAAAAATAAAAAATGTATCAAACCTTCCGCCCTCTTTGAGTAAAATATTTAATAAAATTATATTTCCAACTTCTAAATTTAGGTTATATTTTTGCATCACAATATGATTTCTGGACTGGTATTTTTTCAAGTGATAGTGGAAGAACTTGGAGGTCTTCAGATGAAAGTGAAGCAGACTTTTTAAAATATGGTTCATGGTGTTCCGGACACCCCCTTAATTTTGTTAATTTCAAAAAAAAAAAAAAAAAACCCCTTAATTAACTTAACTTAGACTGGTGAAAGATGTGTTTATATTGGCCGTGTTACACCAATTAGTTGTTACATTGATAATGTTTGTGATTCATATACATATCATACATTATGTAAAAAATCGATTTAAATAATTAAGTATTTTGTCGAAATTGAATTTATTTTTTATATATTACAGTAATAAAAATTATTTAAAATTAAAAAAATGAAATAAAACTATGTTTTTGCAAAAAAAAAACGATTTATTTTTATTTAAAAAATATGTTTTTATGTTTATAAAAAAAAAGTGCGCGTATTTGTTGCGAAAAAAGTGTGTGCATCTGCGCGATAATTGAAAATTTTTCTTTCCTTTTCATAATCTGTGTTGATTTCAAATGACAATGTTTTTTAAAAATCGATAATATTGCATCATTCTTACTTTTTTTATCGCAGATGATTCTTTCTCCATAGCAAAATTTTTGAAATATGCTATGAAAGAAAGTGTTTTTTTTTTCATTTTATCACGAAAGGTGATTATTTGTGACCTGGCTTTGGTGTAAAGAGAGAAGGGTTTTGTGTCTGCTCTTTATTGAATGAAAACTGCAGAATTAAAATATTTACGAAAGAAAGGGAAAAGAGAAAGGGATCGCTGCTGCAAGCGACCTTTAAAGAGAAAGGAAAGGCGGAGCTATTCTTTTTTCTCAACACATTTTGAAATAAATGTACAAGCCGTGTCTGGTCACTTCTCTATTTTTTCCATTTTTAAAACCGTTTTTGAATTAGTAAATATTTTGTTTATCAAGCCTTTTTTTATTTGTGCATTAGAAGACTAAAAATTAATATTTTAGATGGCGACAAACGATAAATTTGTGGTATTCAAAAATAATCAGCAATGTTTTACAAATGATATTTCTCAAACAAATCATCAAAATCAAAATCAATATTCAAATCTTAATTTAAATCAAAGCAGCAAACTTCCAGTTTTAATTCCTGTCCAAACTTGTAGCAAATCATATAACGATAAAAATTGTGGTAATAAAACTACTGCAGCACACGTGCCGATTTTTTTGACAAAGAAAAAACGAAAGTAAAAACTTGGTTTTTTCCATGTAAAAAGAACGTTCTAGAATTTCATTTCTCTAAAAAAATAACGTTTTTCTAGAAATTTCCATTTTTCTTTGTCATAAAAGCTGGTCGTGGCAGTTCCCAAAAGCATAAACAATATCATCATTAATTTTTTGTTGAAGCATAAAAAAAGCTACAGTAATAAAAAAAGATTTTAAAACCTCGTTTATCCAAAAAGTATTATTTTTGGCATTTAGATAATCACACATGGGCAACCACAGAGGATGAAAATCGAAATCCGTACGATACATTAAAATCGCAGAGGGGGTACCACGTGAAAATAACTTATCATTTTTATATCCCTTTTTTTCTCTTCTTTTTTATTCAAAACCTACGATTCCTCATATATTTTTCCCCAAAATCTACGAAGGTACGGTACTTAGGCGGGGAAAAAATCCCCTCCAATCCCTCACCTTGCCCACGTGTGTAGATAATAAATATTATTAGCGAAACAGATGCTAAAAATTAGTTGTGGAGGGAACTGCTGCAGCAGCTAAATTACCAGATTTAAAAGTATCTGATTATGGTAAAGAAAGAAAAAAGTTATTATCATTTGATAAATCTTTGGAATTGTTGAAACTCAATAATAATGTTGAAGATGAAAAGCAATGGAAGAAGGAATGCCGCTTTTCAAATACCAACAAAAGCACTTTATCTCTTCGTTAGTTTTATCTTTGTCCCTATTACTGATAATAATAATATGATTACAGATATTGCTGCTTATGAAAAATCAGTTGAAGATGCTGCAATTAATCCATATGGTGGAAAAAATAAGAAAGATTTGAAAAATGGAATTTCTGGATCAACTGGAAATGAAAAACAATTTTTAACTTCAACATTTTTTATACAAGTAATATTTTAAAATTAAAAAAACCAATTTGTATTTAAAATCATATTTTACAGAATCCGTTTGAATTTCCGAGACAGCCGGGTAATGAAGTACCACCACCTGAAATGTCTCAATTTAGAGCTTCACAACGTTTACTCAATTTCAATGAAGCATCAAATAATGGTCAACGAAGTATTCATCATGCACCACAACAACAACAACAACAACCTCCATGGAATTCTGCTATTTTACAACAACAATCTCCCCATTCTTCTACAGTTGGAATGCAACAATATCCACATCGTCAAACATCAAATCCAGGTAACCAAGTTTTTTATTAAGATATATCTCAACCTGTGGTTCTTTTTACCTTGCTTTTTTTCCCTTGCTTTTTTTACCAAAATTATTACTTACTAGAGGACTACACTGTCTCCGGAGGCGTCGTCCATAGAATCCTGATTTTTTTCGATGCATTTTTTTAACACAAAAAGGTTAAATAAAAATCAAAAAAATTTTGAAGTCATTTTTTGTTTCTTATCGCTTAAAAAAGAATAAGAAATGGCTAAGATTTATCTTTTTTTAGCAAATCATTGTAAAAAACTGTCGAAAAAATTGCAAAAAAATCTCATAATTTTATGTAAATTTCATGTTTTTATTAAACAGTCTCGATTTGTTAGGAGGATTACTTTGTTGAAAAATATTTTATTTCTCTTGTATGATCAATTTTTGTCGTCCAAAAATTCTTTAAAAAACTCTTTTTTTTCGAAATGATCAATTTTTGTCGTCCAAAAATTCTTTAAAAAACTCTTTTTCCGAACAAGCAAGAAAAAAAGAAGGTGTAAAAAATGACAAAAGCTTGCAAGGTGTAAAAAAATCAGAGGTGAAAATCTTCCAAGGCTTGGCGGCCTGATTACATTTTTATCCTGCTTCTGAATCTTCTTTTTTTTTTGTTTTTTCTTCAAAAATGAGTGTCAAAAAAGGATAGCTTAGCTATCATAGCTAGCCTGTAGAAAAAAAATATAGATAAAAAATATCATATCAGTGCTGTTATTCAGATTTTGGCATAGTGCGTTAGGCCGCTATTTTCACCTCTGCCAAAAAGAAGGCGAAACACGGGAATTTCGAAATCATTGTTTTTCATGTTCCGCCTTTTTTATACAAACTTTTATCGTTTTTACGCATTTTTTTTTATGCTAGTTCCGGTTTTAACGACTTTTTTTATAAACAGATGCTTTAAGTTTGTTGTTTATCATTATCATAACACTTTAAAGTAATCGAACAAGACCTTTTTACTTCAAAGTAATTAGAGCGAATTTCTTTTTGTTTTTCGGTACATACTCTAATATTATTACCGAAGACTTAACAGTAGACCCATCTTTTACCATTAAAGTGTTATGCTAATATTAGATAGCAAATATTAAACACTTGATATCACCTTACTATAATTTTCTTTTTTTTACAGCAAATATGATGCGCCTTGGTTCTCGTGAAGCTCGTTTCTTTAATCGTGAAAGAAATGTTCAAAATGGTGTAGTTGTTGAATGCAATTTTCTTAAAGCTGATCGTATTGCACTTACTGTTGTTGATTTGGCTCGACATGAAAGTGTTTACGTACTTCAAACTTGCTTCCGAGCTCGACACAATGCTGATACACGTTCTCAATTTTACAAAGATGAACGACCATATGAAGTATTTGAAAATGTTAACTTCGAATGTGATGAAAATAACATTGTCACCGAAAAGATTGCTCGAAATCAAAAGAAATGGGAATGCTTCAATATGGGTAATGATGTCTTTGCAGTACGTTTTATATTTTTATATGAACTTTATATATAATTTTTTTTGTAGGTAAAAGATGTTTGTCTCTTTTCTCGTCATAATCCACCAAGGTGCTACAGTGAACTTGCTGGTGCTGAAGTTCCATATGATCCAGAAATTGCTAAACGAATTCTTTTACCAAATGTTCCATTAGATTGTTTTTTGCAATTTAAATTCACTTCATCATCAAATGTTGAACTTGCACGTCCAATAATTCAAAAACTCGAATATCGAGTTCATTCTGTTGAACAAGTTAATCCTGATCGTTTTGGACTTATCTTTAAAACAGTAAATTTTTATTTTCTTATAATTGTTTAACGATATATATACTTTTTTAGCCATGGTTAAGACTTACTCAACCTGTTTATGGCAGCCATGACCCTTTTGAAATGGAAAGCAATCCAGAAAAGGAAAAGGTTTGTTCTCCATTTTTATTTGCTCATGCTGATATTCCTCCTTTTTTTTAGAATCTTCCTGGTATAAAAGCATTTGCACTTTTTGGCAAAAAAGTTTATATTCCATCAAAGCCACAATGGCGGGTCTTTCTTGCATTGGATAAAATCAATTCTCTTGGAAAAGTTAAAGATGTCTCAATTAAACCACATGCTTCTTTGTTTATTGATGTTCGATTTAGTGCTGAATTAAATCGTTTTATCGTTTATGATGCAACTCATCGCAGTGGCCCTGAATTTCCTGCAACTTTAACTGGTGATGGTTTTGTAAGGCTATATTTTTTCATATTTTGCTTCTTTTAATTTTATATCTTTTTTTTAGCATCAAGCTCCACTTGTTCCTTTTGAAAGCTGTCCTGGATATTTCAAACTTCGTGATATTGGTTTAGTCTTTGATAAATATGGACAAATGGCTGGACATTATTCTGATGATGGACAAAAGAAAATCATTGCTGATTTTACTTATGCTGATCCGGATGAACGATCATATACTCCACTTTGTGTTCGCAAAGTTTATGGTGAAGCAGAATTTGATTCAACGCAATTAGTGAGTTATATACAGTATTCTTATTTGTTAATAATAACGTTATCTATTATAGAAATATACTGGCATCTTTATTGGTAATAATGAATTCTTCTGTCCATTTCTTCATTTTTATATTCTTCGAGCACCTTATGGTAAAGAATATGATATTGGATCATGGTATGATATTACAATTGAAACAATTCATCGCTCTGAAGCTATTGCCGATGTTGAAGCAGTTCTCATTGCTAATTATGAACATATTCCACATAAACAAGTTAATGGCAATTATGAAGTATGTTTTGTATTTATTTATTTCAATTGTTTAAACTATTTTTTATAGTATTTGTTCGAAATTACTGTACTTCGTTATGCAAATAATGCTATCATTCTTGCTCCAACACTTGGTACTGCAATTGGTGCAACTGAAAATGAAATTGCAAGATGTGAATCTGGTATGTCTGCTGTTGGAGTTCAATTTCCATTAGCTGAAGCACTTCCTCAAAATCGAACACAACTTCGTCCAAAAATTTCAAGAACATTCAAAAATTATGCATCAGGAAAATCAATTGCTGGCTATAAATAATTTTATTCATTTCAATTGCTTTTTATTGTAACATGTTTATCATGTTGTTTTCTTTTTCTGTTATATTATTTTTGAATTACCGTAATCTTTAAATAAATTGTTTTTGCAAGCTTTTTTGTTTTAAAAAAAAGAGTGTAAAAAATTTAAAGCCAAAAAAAGAACACTGTAAAAATGACAATTAAAACAAAATAAAATTTTTTTAACAGCAACTGCCTACTAAATTATAGAGTTCCTAAAAAATGATAAACCACAACAATTTTAATAATAAAATGTTAAGTTTGTAAAATTGCGAAAAAAAAGTCTGTAAAAATTTCAAGTTTTGAACAAACAAAGTGTGTGACAGTTTGCCAAAATAATTTAAAAGTTCTTTAGTTTATGGATTCTTTGTTTTTACAATACATCTGATTTGTATTATGTATTTAATTTTTGTATTTCCAAACATTATTATTAGATTAACGATTTTATTAGTTTTTTTTATTACTGATGTTTTACGAAAACATAATCGTTTTTTACAACGATTTTTGTATTTCAGCAAAAATTTAATCGTGTGAAAAAAGACAGCATTTTCTCTTTCCTTAAAAAAGTTTTTGAAATTGTTGAAATAAAAAAATTCAATAATTGACATTTTAAAATTGCATTCACTTTCACATTTCATAATGCAAAAGCTATTGTGATAATTGAAAAAAACAGAAAGCTTTATTTTTTTGCTTCTTCATTTTTTTGATAAACTGGAGTAAGCGTATTTATAAAATTGAGAACTTTGATATTGGAAAAAAAAATTTTAGTTTTTGTAAACAATTCTTTAAAAAAATTTTTTTTCCGAAAATGACAGAAAACAATTTTCAAGCTGTTATTGATTTGGCGTGCAATATTTTTGGAGCATCAGATACAGAATCTTTAACAATATTAATGCATAAATTAGCATCTGAAGAAAAAAGACTTGGCGGAAGAGCTTTGAATTGGCAAATCTTGGCAGATTTTGTTAATCAAAAACAGGTAATATTTTTTGAGATAACATTTTGGGATACTGTTGCCAAAATTAACACAATTTTTGTTCATTTAATTTTTTCCAGAGTTTTAAAAGTCATGCAAATATTTTAATTAAAGAAAATCGGCGATACGAAAGCGAAAAAATTTTGGATGCTGCTATTTTAATTCAAGAAAAAATTAATGAAAAATGTACAACCGAATTTGGAGCAATTGATTTTTTTGATAGAAATCCAAA
>JAQIXH010000144.1:0-19488 GCA_034700145.1 Panagrolaimus detritophagus
TTTTTTTTTGAAAACCACGCATAAAAAACCGAAACCCAAAACAAAACACTTTCGTTTCTCTCGTTTTTATTGCCACTGTTAAAACTAAATTTAAATTTTTTCTGCTAAAAAGAACATTTGAATACCCATTTTTTGTATTCGAATTTTTTGAGTTAAATGGAAAGTAGCTGGCTTAAAAGTATGTTTAAAACTGGCTTTCATTTTTTCGGCTTTTTTTACGTTGGAAAAAAGTCCTTTCAACATAAAATTCCAAAAATTATGGAGGGGGAGTCTGAGACTTTCTTCTTCTTTTTTGTGGGAGGGAATGCAAAATAAATGCAAAAAGTGAAAAAATAAAATAAAATGCAGAGGAAGGAAGAATCGATATTCAGCTAGCTCGCTTCCAGTAAGTAATAAATGAAAGAAAAAAAGTATTCTATGAAAAAAAGCTGCTGGCTTTTTCGAAGTCGCTTGTTTTGGAGACTTTCATGGCAATAGTTTCTTTCTGGCTTTATAGTTTTTAATAATGTCAAAAATGTTTTACTAGAATTAACTTTATTATTGCTTTTTTAGAAAAAATGTTTGCGTGGAATACGTAAGTCAAAAAATAGTAGCAAATCCATGTTGAAGAAAATAAAATATTTCATATTTCTGTTATTTCTTCAAAGGCATTTTTTCATAAACTTTTTCATTCAACTTTTGTATTAGAAACATTTATAATTACAGGCGATTTGTGACTCCTTTTCTTTGACCAATTACTATACACTTTCCTTTCAAAACTTGAAGCAAATACTTTTTTCTTTCCTTTTCTTTTTTCCCTCAAAAAACCAACCATTAACAAAAAAAAACTTTCTTCCCTTTTTTTTTTCAGAAGCAAAAGTATTGTTGTAATTAAGAAAATTATTCTTTTATCCCTCTTTCTTTTTTTGCCTAAAGGGGTAACAGAAAAAAAGGGAAAAAAGATAATAAATGTATTTTAACCATAGAATTTTTGTTTTTCTTAAAACGAAATATATGTTTTTTTCGTTTCATTAGCTGTTGTCATTTGTTTGCTTCTTCCGTCTTCCGCCTTTTCTTTTCTAATATATATCTTTCTTTTTTGAAAAGAAAAAAAGCAGACTTGTGTCAAGTTTAATCAAGAATTCTTTCTTCTCGTTTTTTTGAAGCTTTTTTAAATGAATGTTTTTAACAGCCAAAAAAACATACATAAAAATATTTTTTTTGCTCCAAAAAACTCCAAATGCGTTTTCACTTGTGTTTTTTTTGGAAATATTTTTTTACGTTATATTTTTCTTGTGTTTTTTTGTTACAAAAATACGAAGGCATTTTGCTTGCTTGAAGCAAAAAAAGGCATCAAACGAACCGGAAAGCCTCTTAATGGAAAAGACACTTTTTTTATGTATTTTTCTTTTGCTTATTGATTATTTATCAGCCCTCCTCTGTAAAAAAAAGGAAAAAGTAGTATGAGCCTCCAAAAAAAAATAATATTAATGCCTTTTTTTATATGCGAAAAACATGAAGTTAAAATGTGAAAAGTATCTTTCATTTTATTTTTTTGATAAAAATTTGAGAAAAAACTCTTTCATCACTTTTTACAGATGTTTGACATTTTAAAATAATGTTTTTTCATTCTTATTTATAGAAAATATATTTGTTTAATTCTATCTTTAGAGCTCAAAAATAGTGAAAGCTTTTGCAAAAAGAATAGTTTTAATCCTGGAGTACGTAAAATACGGCTCATTTAAAGGTCAAAAGTACACCTTCATTTTATTTGTAACAAAAGTATGACCTTTAAATATAATTTCCTAATGCTTTTGTCTTGAATTTATCTAAAAATTTTCACGTCTGTTATTTACGGCATTGTTAAACAACGCTTTTTTCTTATTATCAAAAATATTGCTACATTCAGTTTAATTTAAAAAGTTTTTTGAAAGTGCGTATAAACTTTATGCTTTAATACCTCTTCAAAAATATCTCAATTGTAAAATTCTATTTTTATACTTTTTCGTTGCCACCAAAAATTTTCACCTTGAAAGTAAAGAAAAAATAATTAAAATTTCTTCAATTTCATTACTTGCATGACTTATTTATTCGAAAAATCTTGAAGCTTTCTTTTACTTTTATTACCGTTATTCAACTTTTTAGGTATCCTTTTTTGCCAATCTTTTTAATAATCGCTTTTTTAATATTTTTTTGCACATTTTTTTGCATTTTTACCAAAGAAAATACAAGCTTAAATTTGCAGGTGTTTTTGTATTTTCTAAGTTACCGTATTTCGTGATTCCTTTTTTTAAAAATAATTTTTGCCGTTAAATTTTAAAAAAAAACAAATAAATAACGTTTTTAGGCTAAAAAGCAAATTAAACTTTTAAAAATAAAACATCGAAAGTCAAAAAAAGCCTCCAAAAAGTTTGACATTTTTCATAAAATTTCAACAGTAATGTCAAATACATTTTATGAAGCAAAAAAGTAGTTTCGTACTTTAGAAAAAAAACACAGAAAAACTGGTATTAATAAAAAGAAGGATATATTTTTTGGAAAAAGAAACTTTGAAAAAAGAAAAGAGATAATTCAATTTTTTGGCTTTAAAGAAAGAAAACATGACTGATTACGATTATTTAATTAAATTTTTGGCTCTTGGTGACAGTGGAGTTGGAAAAACATCTTTTTTAGTAAGTTGCTTTTTCGACGGGAAAATATTACTGTAACATTTACAATGAATTTATTTTAGCATAGATATACGGATAATACATTTACGGGACAATTCATATCCACAGTTGGAATAGATTTTAAAGAGAAAAAAGTGGTAAAAACTTTTAAAGATTTATTTTAAAAATGTTTTTATATTATAATTTTTAAGGTATATAAAAGTGCAAAAGGTGGATTTGGTGGTCGAGGCCAAAGGGTGCTGCTACAATTATGGGATACAGCAGGACAAGAAAGATTTAGAAGTTTAACAACGGCATTCTTTCGTGATGCAATGGGTTTTATTCTAATATTTGATATAACAAATGAACAATCATTCTTAAATATTCGAGATTGGTTATCACAGCTTAAGGTTTGCTTTCTTTTATTTTTAAAAATCAGAAATAGCTTTTAATCACCGTAATCTGATTTTTTTTTGCATACAAATAGAATTTTAAACAAATGCCTTTTAAGACTTAAAATCTAAAGTTAAAGTCAATATAAAATTACAGATTCATGCATATTGTGAAGCACCAGATATAATATTATGTGGAAATAAAGCGGATTTAGAAAATCGTCGACAAGTTTCAACTGCCCGAGCCAAACAATTAGCCGATCAACTCGGTTTACCATATTTTGAAACATCAGCATGTACTTCAACAAATGTTGAAAAAAGTGTTGATTGTTTATTGGATATGGTTATGCAACGAATACAAGTATCAGTTGATGGAGAATTACCAGCAGAATATCTTGGCGGTGGTGGAATGGCTGGCCGTATAACTGTTGACGATGATTCTGCGATAAATTCTGGACAAGGAATGTCAAGTTATTGTGCAAATTGTTAAAATTCCTTAATTTCCATAGCTTCTTATTTATTAGTTCAGGTTAATGTCATTTAATTTAATGCAAAAATAAAATGACATTATTTTCAATAAATTTCTTATGAAAAACGAAAATAAAGAACAAAACTATAATTTTAATATTATACTTTGCTACCGTATACCTTGCATCACAAATTTTCTCTCGCTTTTTCGGTTTTTTTTTTGTTGCATATCTTTTCTTTCATTTTTTCTTTATCTACCTTTGTTGTTTCCATCCGCAGTTATAGATCTTTTTAAACAAACTTTTCAATGCTGCTCTCTCTCTCTCTTTGAATCTACTTATTAAATGTATCTAATTTTAATGTAATTTTTTTAAAAAGAAAACCTTAAAATAAATGGGATTTTTACGCAAAAAGTAAAAAATTAATAGTTTTATTTTTACAACCATGTTTTTTTAACAAAAAATTATGATATGACTAGTACCTCGTTATTATTAATATCAACAAATGAAAGAATGTTTTAAAGTGGAAGTGCTGCATTTCCTGCTCGATGTCGTATTGAATATTTTTTAAATAAAAATAGCTGTATACTTCCCAATACTAATGGAGTTAAGAATAGAATTCTGATCATACAAGATGAAAGTTCTGGAGATCGTAATTGTTCTTTTTGATAACTCTGAATTAAAACGATTTTTAAACACATTTTTTTTTAAAAAGAAACCAACCTCGTAACCACTTCTATTCAAAAAATATACAACAACAACTGGAGCTATTGAATTTGCTGGTTTAATTATTAATGCATTCAAAGCAAATACCACAGATGAAAGGGTAGATCTGAAAAAAAATTTTTATAACAAAATGCAATAATCCTAAAAACGAACTTTCTTGAATTTCTTATTGCATCATCTTCAGTAAATTCAGCCAAAAATATATTAAATAATGGTGACATTGAATGTACAGTAATTGAATCAATAATCATAAAAAATATCATTACATATGGACTCCAACTTAATACAAACATGAATGAAGATATAACAGAGCAAATAAAGCTGAACATAATAATTCTGTACGCACCATGTCGAACAATTACTTTTTCATTTAAAATAACCAAAATTTGTGGTAGAAGAGTTACAACAGCAAAGAATGCACTAATTTGCCATGAACCTTTGGCAAGAATTCTTTGTGGAATAACCAAATCTGTTGCGATTGAGGCAAAATTTAAATGTGCTGTTGAACGACATGAATGAATAAAATTTGTAAAAATAATTCGTTGAAAATCTTTTGAACCTAATAATTCTTTTGTAAGAGTAATAACAGATCGAAACGAAAGTGGAGGTGATTCTTCTTCAGGAACAAGTTTATCCTTTGAATCAGACAAATCATGTTCACTAAGTTTTCCCGTAATATAAAAGCAGCAAATTGATAGAAAAGATAAAAATACACAAAATACTTGGAAAGCATAGAAATTCTGAAACAATAAAGATATGTGTTTGTTGAAAATAAATAAAAAGTACATACATCTAAACTATGTGAAATTTTTTCAGCAACAACAATAACATTTACAGAACATAAAATAGCAAGCTGGGAATATTTCAAAGCTTTTACACGTCTTCGATGATCTCGGGTTGATTCAGTAAATAATGCGCCCCATGCAACGCCAACACAACTAGAAAGAGAACATGTAAAATATTTTTTAATAATCATTAAAAACAAACCTAAAGAAAGCATCATATAAAAATAAAGCAACAATTAAATGAAGCCCTTCAACCCATGGTGGAGAAGATGAATTACCCCATGGAAACCAAAATGATAGAAATGAAAGAGCTAATATTGGTCCAAACCATGTAAAAATTTTTGACCTTGATTTCATCCATGTTCCACCAACATCTTGTAAATACCTAAAACATTTCACCATATAATTGTTTTGGTTTTTATAAAAAAAATACCCAAATAAAGGATCATTAATTGCATTCCATATCATATACAAAAATTGTGCAACATTAAACCAATATGTATTAATTTTAAAAACATTTAAGAAAACTTTAACATAATAAAATAAAAAAATTGTATGTAAAATTCCAAGCGAAAATTGTCCAGTGAACAGAGCCAAATTTTTGTATCTTCCACCAGATCTGTTCATTATTTTGGAATATTTACAGCTGATGATTTACTGTTGCATTTAGATAATTTTAAAGTTGAAAAATGATAACCTCAGATGTTTTGTATTTTTGCTAAGCAACAGTTTTTAACACAACAAAAAAAAATTTACGTGAAAAGCTTATTGTTTGAATATCGCGGTAAGAATTTTAACAATGGTTATTATAATAAAAAAAAAGTACTATAGTACTTAAAATTAAAAGTAAAAAATAAAGATACTGTATATCGATGAAAAATAAAATGTGTTTATGTTATAACAATTGAAAAATTTTTTTAATGCGTTGAAATACCGTATTTTCAAAAACGTTTTGATGCTTTCTTTTCATTAAAAAAAAGTGAATTATCGTAAATTTTAAATAATTCAAATTGTATATTATGTTATAATTATGATAATTAGAATTCAGATTTTCGAAACCAAAAATGGAAAAATCTTTCAAAAACATTAATTTCCATGAAGCAAAAATAATTTGCTTCAATGGTTTTTTGAAAAAGTTCCGGGTTGTATTTTGTTTATTTAAACTTTTCTTTTGCTATGTTTAAAGGTTCGAAAACCATTTTTTAAAAATAATAAGTTTTAAAAAATAAAAAAAAAATAATGTTTAACTTTCATTATTTTTGCTCTCTCTGCTGGCCATGGGTGCCGTTCAAGAGCTTCTTCGTAGTCTTCAAGAATAAAATAAAAGTGACTTTCCTCAAGAAAGAAAAAAGCAGCTGCAACGGCTGTGGCCCCAAAGTGACATTTTTTTCCTTTTTTTGCATTACTTTCATAGTGCTATAGCAGTTAGTATTCGCTCTGGCATTGCCATTCTCGTTTTTCTTTCATCAAGCAATGACAACGAACGTGTGAAAAATACTATTAATGTTGTGTCAAAAATGTTCTTTCACGTTCTTTAGTGACTGTCTTTTTTCGTAAAAAAACAATGACGATTTTTGGATTTCTTTTAAAAATTTTCTTTGGCGCGATGAAGATCTTCTTCTTTTTTTTGTGGTGCACATCTTTCATCGGGTTTAACGATTTGGATATTTTTTGGAAGAAACAGATTAACGTATTTTTTGTAAGGTCGTCTTTCCTTCATTTTTTCGAGGTCTTTTTTCTCTAAAAAAGCAAAAAACGAGAATTTTTGCGCAGCTCAGAATAAATTTTTTTGATTGGATTTTTCGATAATTTTTATCTTCAAAAATTTGTTTTTTTATTAAACATTTGCTTCTTTTTTTTAACGATGATGAAGCTACTTACTGCAAAAAAAAGTGATGAGTCACTTTTGCTTTTTTGGCGCTCACGTTCTTGGAAGTACACGAACGATGACTTTTTTCTGTTTACTTTTTCCATTTGCTTCTTTTATTTAACATCCAATATAAATTTAAGCTTAACATTTCCGTTTTTTAAAAAAAAGCTTCTGTTTGCGTTTATTAACTATTTTTAGCTTTTTTTTTCAGAAATTTAGCTATTTTTAACTTTTAACACGCGTAATTTGATGAGTAACACAAAAAAGAAGGTATTAACGTCACTCAAAAAAAACAACAGCAAACTTTATTTTATAAAAAATTAAGTCTTATCTTTGATTGATCTTTTTTTCCCTTTTTTCTCTTCCGTTTTTATTCGTGCCCCCACGCTGGTTTTTTTTTCTATTTTCTTGTACAAAAATTAAAAACGTAATAAGAATTGAATCATCCATAAAAAAAGTCAGCTCTATTGTTGCTTGAAAAATATTTAAACATATAAAAAAAGGGAATGGGAAATGTCAATTGATAACAAAAGCATGCATGCGTAGTTTTCATTGACTTTTTTTTCTTTTTTTTGATGAGGTCCCCGAAATCATGCAAAAGTTCACCTCCTGTTTCTATCCTCCCTTCCGCTTTTTTTGCATTTTAGTTTTTTTAACCAAAAGACTGACAGTGGGATTAAGCAACCCTTTAAAAAACCTAAAAGCATTTGGTCGTTGGCCTTTCTTTTTTTCGCCCTCAATCAATTTTTTTTGCCTCTCTTTTTAGCTCCCCAAAAAAACCAACTTTTTTCGTTTTTCCTTTTTGGTAAAAGTTTTAGAAATTCATTTATTAAATAATATTTTATTCCACTTTTAAATAATCCGTGAACTTTATTAAATAGGGATTAAAAAGATTTTTTTTGTATAGCAGAGATCATTCAAAAAATTTATCTAAATTTGTTACAAATTGCAATTAAATTTTTAATTTTTTAGGGGCTAATTTACAAACTAACAATGGGTTTACCTGTGCTAGAACAAAAATGGCAAAACATTTTGGAAATATTATTTTATGTAAGTTTTTTAAACATTTTATTACAGTAATCTTTATAAATATTTTTTAGATTTTTTTATCATTTATTTGTTTCCGGATATTACAGTTTACAGTAAGATGGTATCTATTTGGTAAATGTACATTTCGAACATTTAATTATTGGAGATTTCGAAGACGTTCTCGTCGACGTAATACATTAGATAGTCAGTAAGTAATATATTATATAAATATACATATTATTATCATTTATGCTTTTATAGAAATATTCAAGTTATTCCACCAAATAAAAAATGGCGAATTTCCAATGAAGCTGTTTCCTTTATTCATTCCGTTGTATCTGGTTTATGGGCATTATACATTCTTATGACTTATCGTGAAAAAGTTGCTAATGATATGATACATTTTACTGACAAATTTGCGCTTTACTTGGTAAATTTTAATTTTGACTTCACTTTTATATAACCATTTTTATAGATTTATATGTCTTTTGGGTATATTACTCATGATTTAATTGATTTACTTATAAATGAACGATCTGCACGTATTATTGAACTTCTTTTTCATCATGTTGTTGTAATTACTGCATTCATGACTACAATTATTACTGGGAAATTTTTGGCTGTTGTTGTTTTTGGTCTTTTAATGGAGCTAAATTCTGTATTTTTACATTCTCGATCTCTTATGAATCTTTATCGGCAACCAAAAGATGGTGTTGGATTTAAAATGATTTCATTATTAAATATTGCTTCATTTATGGTTTTCCGAATGGCCGTTTCTGGATATTTAATTAAATGGCAAATTAGTGAAGCATGGAAATTAGAATGGTATTATACTTTAGTTACATTCTTGGTCATTATTTCTTTGGTAAGTGTACTGTATTTGATGTTATTGTAAAAAGTATACATTGTTTAGGCTGTTACAAATACCGTTCTTTGTTATCGTGTTATGGCTGCTGATGGTCTTCTTGGAAAGAAACGTGCACGTCCACGTGAAAATGTTGAAACAAAATCTGAAGGTGAAATTACTGCTGAAGATGAAGAAGGTGAAGACGAAGATTTTGATGACGATGATGATGATGTTGAATCTGGAGGAAGTAATACAAGAGTTTTACCAAACAATCGATCTCGACAAGCTGGTACTGTAGCATCAACTGCAACCACCACAACTGCAATTGAACATCATGTTCCACTCGTTGATGAAGAAACTCAAACGCCTAGTATTAATCCATCAGGAACAGCTCCATTGATTTAAATTCTTTCTGCTGTCTTTTATGTGCTTACAAAGAAGGGTTCTCTAGACTTTTTAAACGCGGTTTTTTTTTACGTTTTTCAATCGTTGTTGTCTTTTGTTTCTTTTTCTCGCATAATTGTTTTTTTTTTCATTCAACTTATATTTTGGTACCCAACTTTATCTTCTTTTTTTCTTTAAATTGTCATTACAAAGGATCGGAATTTACACAATATTTAAATATTATGTCTTTTTTATCTATGCCATTTTTACAATTTTTTAATTGTTTTTTAATCTTGCAGTATTGTTTTTCATTGTTATTTATTTTTCTCATTTTTGAGAATTTTTTATTAAAAAAACTTATTTATTTATTTCCCTTTTCAATTGATTGCATTTTATAAAAAAACGCGAATAAATTTGTAAAAAATATATTGAAGCTTTGAACCTAGTTTACTGACATTAAAAATTAATAAACAATTTATTTTAACAATTGATGTGATAACAAAATTATTATTACTCGCAAAAAACAGTTTTCATACCATACCGTTGAGGGTTTTTTTCATTCTGTAATTTGTTGCAGGTTCTTTAATGTTCGACAAAAAATTGAACAACTTCTCGTTGACGACAATTATCTTCAGACGGATAATGAAGTTTCTAACTTTAATGCTTTAAAATATTTTTTAAATATGGCATTATTAATTTATGTTACTGCAATTTTTTTAAATTTTTGCCACATTTTTTAAAGCTCTATGAAATATTTAAAAAAAGCGCTTTTCCTGAGTATGGTCCCAACACGATAATGGCTATGTTTTCTTCACCCTTTTTTATCGTTGACTGAAAGTAGGAACAAATTTTTCTTCCTTTCTTTTAGCTTTTTTACATTTTATGTAATTTTTTGGTGTAATGTAATCATAGAAACTGTAATATTGTGCTTACAATCATTTTGTAATCGTTTTGTGTAATTTTCTCCTATTAATACCCCTTAACTTTTTCTTTTTTTCCAGCCTTCGTTGTATTTTACATATTTGATTTTCTGGCATACATTTTAATATTCTTGAAAATGCTCTTTTTAAATTTACTTATAATTGTTGTTTTTTTTAGCATGGGTATCGATATCAATCATAAACACGACCGCAAGGTTCGTCGCGTAGCTCCAAAGAGCGAAGATCCTTATATTCGTTTGCTCGTCAAGTTGTATTCATTCCTTGCTCGTAAAACTGGCCGCAAATTCAATGAAGTTGTTCGTCGTCGTCTTATGATGGCAAAAACAAAGCGTCCACCACTTTCAATTGCAAGAATTATTCGCAATCTTAAGAAGCCTGGAAATGACAAAAAGACTGTCGTCGTTGTTGGTACCGTTACTGATGATAAACGTGTCTATGAAGTTCCAAAATTCACTATTGCTGCTCTTCGTGTTACTGATGCTGCTCGTGCTCGTATTACTAAAGCTGGTGGTGAAATTATTACTTTTGATCAATTGGCTCTTCGTGCTCCAAAAGGACAAAATACTCTTTTCCTTCAAGGCCCTCGTAAAGCTCGTACCGCCGAAAAATACTTTGGTCTTGCTCCTGGTGTTCCTGGAAGTCATGCTCGTCCCAAGATTCAGTCAAAAGGCCGCAAATTCGAACAAGCTCGTGGTCGCAGAAAGTCTCGTGGTTACAAGAATTAAAACACCGATCTTTTTATATCGTTTTGTTCTTTTATCCGTGTTCAGATTTATTAATTTTTGTTGTTACTTCAAGTATAAAATTTGTTGATAATGGATAATATTATATTTTTTTTTCATTTGGAGTTTGAATGCAGGGGGATTAAAAGTTTTTGATGAGGGATAACACAGAAAAGGATTTGGGGGTTGTATTTGTAGACAAGATAATTGGGTTGGGAAAGGTATATAAACTGAAAGAGAAATAATAAAATATCGTTATTGTAAGGCTTTAGTGTCTGTTGTACGGAAAGGTAAATTTTTTTCGCTCGTTTGTGTTCTTTCATTTTTATACTCTTTAGAATTATTAACCATGAAATCTGCAATTATATTGGTTGTTACTTTGTTTGTTGCCACTTTGGCACAAGATGTAGCTACCCCACAAGATCAACCACAAGTTGATTTTAAGGCTGAATTGAATAAATTGAACGAACAATTCAGCAACAAATTTGAACAATTTAAACAACAAGTTGCTACAGGTCTTGATAACATGAAAAAGGAAAATGTTCCAGAAGATTTCAAAGCCAAGGTTGAAACCATGAAGACTGACATCGGTAAAACTGCTGCAGAAATTAAAACTAATTATGCTGATGATTTTAAAAGAATCGGAGATTCATTTAAAACTTTTGCTGATAAAGTTAAAACAAATGTAGCTGCAAAACAACCCGAAATTCAAGCTGCTGTTACAGATGCTAAAGCTAAAGCCCCAGGATTCTTCGAAAATGTTAAAAGTAAATTTGCAAATTGGTTTGATAACCAAGCATAAAAATGATTTGTTATGTATTGTTTAAGTAATAAAAATAATTTTGCTAATAAAAAAGTTTTTACACATTTTATATAATTCTCATAGCCACAAAAATAGCTACAATATAAAATCAGCATCTAATATAAATCACAAAATTATTATTTTTCTTTTTGAATGAACAAAAAGAGCATTTTCAAAAGAAAAATAACATGGAAGTCTATTCAAAGATATTTATCACTCAAAGATTTAAACAGATTCTGGATCAGCATCAATTGCTTTATACCATGCTCCACATTCACACCGTTGAGTTAATCCTTTACGAACAACCATGAAATTAACGTGACCACTGTCAGGTTCACCTAAAATATTAATTAAAAGATAACCATAGTAAAATAAAATATTAAAAAAACATACACATGCAACCAACAATACGGAAATCAAAATGTGCTGGAACTAAATTTGGTTTTTCACGGGTTGATACTTCAGCACGGTAATAAACTTTTGGTTCGTATCGATCATCACCAGCAAGACGAGCAATAAGCATCTTTTTTTCACGACCAGTTGCATGTTCTAATGGATCGGGATCTAAAAATCTAATTAATTTAAATGGAACAATTTGGATGAAACGATAACTTACAATAACCATAATCTTCTGGACTTGCTTCAGTAGCATAAGCGCGTGTTGCAACAGCAGCAAGTTGTGAAACGGATCGATTTTTAGCCAACTTGGCAAATACAGCAACACGTCCAATAATCTGTGACATTGCGCTAAAAATATATAATATAAATACAAAAACACAATTTTTTTTAAAAAAAATGTTAAACACAACGAATAAAATTAAAAGCGTATATTTAATAGCACATTAATTAATGTGGCATAATTTCAAGACGATAGACATAGTTTGTTTAATTTAATTTAATTTTTGCATAAACGACTATATATAATTTATGCAAAAATTAAATTTTATTTTACTTACAAACCTTACTGATATTTGTGAAAAAATCACGCAAACGATGAAAAAATAAAAGCAACAAGGGATTCCATTCAAGACAATTCAAAGGGAAAAATAATGTTGTTGCAGATACTAACAACATTATTTTTTTGTAAGATGGATGGATGTTGTTGTAAAAAGGCTTTCATTGTTTAATTCAATTTAAGAATATACAATCAGTTCGATTTCAGATGTAAAAGATATGGATCTCATTTACGGCTTTTTATGAACGAACTTACAAAAAATTTCACTGTAATCGTTCAAACGTGTTTGCAATACCGTTCGCTTTTTTACAAAAAATAAAATTTTTTAAACCGTTTGTAAAAAAAATAACCATTTTATTTGTCATGAAAGCATAATTAAAATTTTGAAGTTTGATTTTTTTATCAGAATTATGTTACACTACCGTATCCTTTATAATAACGAAAATGAACATTTTTAGTTTTACTTCAAAAAAGAAATATAGACATTTTTATAAATTGTAAAAAACAGTTGTGGTATTTTATCTTTAATGTTAACGTGTTTTTTAATACTCCATTTTTATATACCTTTATGACCGATACCGTATCCCCCTAAAATAACAAAAATGAAACATTTTTTGAACTTTTGCTTTTTTTAAACTTTCAGCGTTACGTCTTCTTTAAAAATTTAAAATAATTTTATTTGATTGTCAAAAGGGACTTTAATTATGTAAGAAAAAAATTGAGCAAAGAAAAACTTTATTACGTGAAATTCTGGGTATTTTTAATAAACAAGAAGAAGTTAATTAGAAAAAATAAATTGTTTACATTCGAACGCGTACAACAGACTCAATGGAAGTTTCACCAATTAACAATGAAGTATGTAATTGTGAAGCATGTGATTGAATTTGTTTATTTAAAGTTAAATAAATTATTGATGGAATTCCTTAAAAACAGAAATGATTTATGTAAATAAGGAAATTTAAGCTTACCATGAATTAAAACCCAACTAAATGTAACAATTTTAGCAGCTTCTAAAGGAATAGTAAAAAATTGCATAAAATAATATGCTAAAGCACTTGCAAGATTTATAAAAGAAATAATTCCAACTTGTGTAAAAATTGGTGCTTTATTTAAAATGCATGAAACTACAGTAGCATTTGATGAATGTTGACAACTTTTTCTCGTTAATGTTATTCCAAATATTCCATATACAAGTGTTAAAACCAATACAACTCCAATATTTTGTATTGTTTGAAATGGATTATGATACTGTAATTATATAAATATTAAAAAAAATTTAAAACGTAAAAAAAACTTACATCAAAATCTTTAACATTTGCATATCCGAAATGTGGATTAAAAAACCATGCTCCCCCAATTGAACTAAACATTATTCCATTTCCGTATAACATTGCAATTGAAGCATGTAAAAATGGAAAACAAATCCAAAAATAAACTCTTTTATTTTTAAATAAAATTTCTCCAAGTCTCGGTGAACCAATAATTAAGCAACGATTAATTGCCAAAATTACAGCAAAATCTGATTCAATAACCCATGAACCAAAACCAATTACAGAAAGGATAAGCATTAACTTTGGGCATGTACAATATACAGCTCCAATAATAAAGAAATACCCCGTAATGCCCGCACATACAATTAAAGCAATCATATCAACGAATGCCATAATATACATAATTTTAAAGCAGCTTTCTTTTTGAAATCTTGGTTGTCGAATTACAAGTATTGAAGGAATATACAGTAACTATAGACAGAGTATTGAAATTAAAATGGTGTAAAAAGTACAACATTTGTATCAAAATTTCAAGAGTTTTTTTCCATTCTATGAATGTTTTTTGCAATAAAATTGTACTTTTAATTGTAAGTTTTAAAAGTGCATAAATGATTGAAACGGAACAAAAAAAAACTTCTGCAATTTTGGAAGCGCTTTTAGCATTAAAAATTTTGTAGCAAAAAGTTATGATATTTTTAACTCGATGCAAATAATTTTTTTAATGAATTCGTGGTTTTCTTTAAATCAATTTTTGCCTTTTTTGAATCAATTTTTTCAAAATTATTAGTTCCAAGCAATGTTCAAAAACAGCATCAGCAGAAGAAGCTTATTAGAAAGGAACAAATTTCAATTTTCAAAGCCAAAACTTACTTCAAAAACAACAAAACATGTAATTAGAAATAATCCAAACCAAAAATCTTGTCGTTTCTCCAATGGCACTTTTTCAACATCATAAAATGAACAATTAAAATATTTATCAAAAACTGGCCGATTAAAAATATAATAATTCATCTTTGAAAACTTTTCACAGTTTTATTCACATGAAACTGTGACAGTACTTTTAATATTTAAATAAGTTTGTTAATACATTTTACCATTTTATAGAAATATTTTGGTTTTTTGGGTTTAGTATTTATTCATAAAAAACTTCTTTGTTTCCAAAATTCTTTTTTTTCTCGTTCGTAGTTATTCAATTAAAGAGATATTCAAAAATCCCTAAAAAGAACTTTTTAAATACACACCCAATTTTTATTTAAGTTTTTTTAAAAATATACACAATTGTAAATAATTTAAAACGAAAAATAAGAAAAAACACTTTTTCCCACTATATATAAACGCCGGTTAAATTTAATTAAGGCGTTTTTTAAAATTTAGTATTTTCTTAAAACTATAAAAAAATCTTTAAAATAAAAGTATATTTTGTATTTGAAAAAAAAGGTAGTATTGCGTGAAATTTTATGTGAGAGAAAAAATGTGGAGGAGGTGGAGTAAGAATTCAAAAAATATAAAAGATGTGAAAAAATTGAAACTTCAAAATTTTTCAAATGTTAATTAACGAGAAATTAATGTAGTCAGAAATACAAAAATCTGAATTTTGGCTCAAATTGGTGGGAGCCGAATTTTGTTTTTTGTTGTAGAAAAAGAAATTTGATACTCTAAATGTGGCATGAATTCAATAAGATGATAAAAAAAGATCGCCAAATTAATATTCTTTTTTTAACCACAAAAAATATGTTATGAGCCATAAAATTCAAAAACGTAAAAAGTCTTAAAGTTTCAAAGACTCATTTTTAATAATATTAAAACTTTTAATTTAAAAAGAAAAGAAGGAAAAGGAAAAAAAGAAAAAGATCCGTTTTTCAAAGTTTCAGTTTCATAAGAAAAAAAAAGAATTCTAAAAGTAATGATAATTTTTGTTTTTCTTATGTCTGCTGACTTTTCATACGTCGCTCGAAAAAAAGAGAAAAATAAATGATAATTAAAAAATAAGATTTATCAGTTGCATTTATTTGAAAGCTTCATTTTGATTGTAACACAAGTCAAAAAAATCATGCATTTGTAATTTTTAAAGCAGAAATATATTTTAGAAAATGTTTCAAAATTATTTTTGAAAAATCCCAAGGCTTTGAATGAGAAAAGTTTGGGATTTTATAGGAATTTTTTCAACATTTCAAAGATTATAATGACTCAATTTTCAACTTTTTCTGGTAACGCAAAATTTTATTAACCTAAAAATTTACCAAAATTCAAAAAAAATTATACGTTTTTGTTATTTAAAAGAATGTAAATAATACAATTTTCAAAAAAATTTCAAAAACAAAATTCAAATTTTAATTAAATAAATTTTTTTTAAAAATACGAAAACATTCCTGTTTTTGATAGGTTTATAAATTTCAAAGGTTATCAAACATTTTTTCGACATACTTTAAAACCATAAAATTTATCAGATTTTTGATTGTCGAAGTTTTATGTTCCATATTGTTACAACTATTCCAATATCGAATTACTGTAATAATTACCATTTAAAAAACTTTATTTTCGATGTTTAAATTCATTGCATTTGAAAGACATTTATTCTGGTCAAAGATGAATTTATAAATCAATACATAGAAATTTTATGAAATTTAAATATCCTTTTTTTTAATCCAATTTGTGTAAATTTAATAAATATTCGAAGTTGAATAACAGACAAGGACACAAAATTTCAATGAAATTAAATCGGGTCGCTTAAATTAATGAATCAAAAGAAGATCAAAGCCGTCCTTTAAAAGATTCCTTCCGTTATAAAAAGCTGCCACAAAAAGACAGTCAAACTGTTTTTTCCTTTAAAAATCTTTCATTTGTCAAAAATCATATTTTTGCGTATATAAGTTTTCTGTGTTTTTCAGTTTTCTTTGATTTTCTTCATTTTTTTATTGCTTTTTTATTCATGAATTTTAAACACCATCTAACATTAAAGAAAAAAACATCACTCAATCAATGCCAAAAAAATAATTAACAATTGAATAAAATAAAGAACGGGATACCAAATGCCATCTTTGAAGATTAAAATCCAAAAGCACACATCTGTCGCCCGCTTTTTTTCCATCTGATCCACGAAAAAAAACCTCAGAAAAAAGGCTTTATTCCATTTTTGGAGCGTTAAATTGCTTGACCGAATTTTTCCTTCTTTCGTTGTTTTTTGGCAATTTTAACTCGGGTGCTACTTTAAATATATAAAAGGGAGCATGCTTGAATTTATTTTTTTTGCCAAAAAATGAAAGACAAGTAAGTAGGAGCCGTAAAAAGGAGGGGATGAGATTTCGACAGCTGCAGCAGATTTCTTTTCGCGCACTTTGCTCTTTTTTCATTTATTCTTTTTAACCATTTTAGACTCTTGAAATTCGTTCTTTTCTTTTTGTTCTCTCTCTCTCTCTCGAGTAAGTAAGCAAGGAAGCATGTAAAAGTGAAGGCAGATGTCAATTTTTAGTAAAAAGACTTTTTTGGGGAGGGCATTTTTTGGATGCATGAATGTGTAGCAACTGAATGCGTGCATGTTTGTCTTTTTTTTGTGTTCATGAAAAATAAGTGCCATACTTCTTTTTCTTTACTTTTTGCCCAAAAAAGGCTTCATGTGTGATGGCAGAAAGAAGCTGGCTGCAGAAAGATATTGACAGCTTCCCTCAAGGGAGATGTGAAGAAAAAAAAGCTTTTTTTAAAATGAAAGCTATGGAGAGTGTGTCCTTCTGTGTTTAAGCTTCCATGAAAAACGAGGAATGAACTTTCATCCGATGCCGTTTTACTTCTTTTGCCAATAACTGCAATTTTCTGATGCTGCTTTTGGCTCTGCAGCAGCGGCGTTAGAAGTCATCACTTCTTTCTGCCTCTCGGGTTTTGCCAATATTTAGTAGTGGAAAGGCTGTGGCCGCTGCTGCTGTTGTTTCCTGTATATGCATTGCTATAACGCTATATTCTAAAAAAATATATTCAGAATTATAGTATAAAAAAAGAAGAGTTAAAGCTTTGCTTCAAAAAAAATAGATAAAAACTAGATTTGACGCAACTTCTTTTTTCTGTTTTTTTTTTTAAAATGATGAGTTTTCAACGATTATTATTATTACCAACTTAGGTTCGTTAAATTTAAAAAATGTGAAATTTAAATATTTGTAAAAATCGTTTCGTGTTCCTTCTTTTATTTTTTTGCTTGTGTGGTTTAGTTTTGTAATCTTTCATCATTCATGATCTTTGTCCTACAACAATTACCTTTCGTGTTTTATTTAAGTCAGTCCATATTTTGGTTGTATATTATCTCTTTTGGGAATTGATAGTAGTAAAGTTGTTAAAGTGCTTCGTATTTCTTTTTATTTTAATGTTTTGATTTATAAGTTCTTTCTTTCTTTTGGATGGATGGATGGAGTTTGAATAAGTAAAAGTATAGTATTATGTGAAAAAAAAGAGTTTTCTTTCTTGTTGCGTTGTCTGAAGTCATAAATCGTTATTGAGTTTTTTTATTTATTCTTGGAAAAAAGCTGCTTTTTAGTATATTAATGCTTGAAGTGGGAGGACTAAAGTAGGGTGGAAAAACATATTCCAATAGTTAAAGGAAAACTGTAAAAAATTAACTTTTTTATTTAATATTTTGTTAATTGCAAATTAACAGAATCTTCTGGTAAATTTCTGTTACGTTAATTGATTTTCCCGTATCTTTTTTTATAGGATTAACATAAAAGTAATCTTTTCTTTTTGGTAAATTTGGCAAAAACTATTAATTACTAAAAGCAAATTTTAGAAAGCACTTACTTTCAAAATTCCTTTTAAGATCATTTTACTCATATCATTTTTCAGTTACCGTATTACCGCTCACTTCATCTTTTTTCTTTTATCATAAAATATTCCCCCCTTTAAACACACACACACATAAGCAAAAAGCAATTTTTGTGTTTTTGTTTTGTTGATTTTATTTTTTGATTGTTAATTGTTTGAGTGAAATATATTTTGTTTTGTTTTTTTCAAAATCCTTACACATAAATATTTTTATCACCGATATTCTTTATTTAGGTGTTTGATAAAAGAAAAGTTGTAAAACCTTTTTTGTAATGACTTAATATCTGTCATCTACCTCTTAAAAACCTGCCAAAGACAAAAAGTGCAGCCATGTCAACACCACCAACAACAAATGGCACTTCGCAACAACATATATTATCTTCGGTTTCAAATGCTTCTGATCCATCCACTTCATCAGCACCATCATCATCTTCACAGCAGCAGCAGCAACAACAACAACAATCTCAAGCTGCCCCTGAAAGAAGTTCTTCGACAGATTCTAACGGATTTCCGGTAAAAGATTCGGATGCAATAAAACTTTTTGTTGGACAAGTTTGTATCTCTTTTTATGGTATTTGGTTTTCAATATCTTTTCAATTTTTAGATTCCAAGAAATTTAGAAGAAAAAGATTTAAAGCATTTATTTGAATCATTTGGAAAAATTTTTGAATTTACGATTCTCAAAGATAAATATACAGGAATGCACAAAGGTTGCGCATTTTTAACATATTGTCATCGAGATTCTGCAATTAATTGCCAAAATGCATTACATGATAAAAAGACTCTTCCAGGGGTAAGTTTCTTGAAAGGAAATATATTAATTTATACCCCTTTTTCGGATGAAATTTACCCCTAATTTTTTCATCT
>JAQIXH010000145.1:0-19336 GCA_034700145.1 Panagrolaimus detritophagus
GAACAATTTAATGGAGCTGGCCATTGTATATCAAATTCTTGTAAAATTTTTATACAATCACGTTTTACCTTAAAAAATTTGCATAAATTATGCAAATTTTTCCTATAAAAATTATAAAAATACCTCTTCACAAACAGATCTGCAGCTTGTTACAGCTTGTGGAAGCTGATCCGGGCACATTGGAGCAAAAACAGAACAAATAAAAAATTTTATGTGTGGATTACATTTTGTTTTAATTAATGGTTTAAAATGTTCTATTTGTGATTGTAGCTATAAAACGGAAATGGTTAACCTTTCTCACATAACATTTCCATCTTTTATGCAAATTTTGAGTGACTCAAAATGTAAGAAAATGTCAATGGCATTTTTTTTTCCAAACAAAAATGTCAAAAGCCAGAGCGACATTCTTTTTTTTGATGCAGAAAAAAAACAACTTACACTTTGTTGATCATGTGGAAATATTGGATTTGGGAATATTGTTTGATTGTATGGTATATCTTTACATAATGGAATATCAATCGGCTGACAATGACTTTTTGATGTCTACAAAATATAACTTTAAAAAACTTTTTTTTGAAACAAGACAAAGCCATTTTCTGCGCCTCTTCCCTTTGAGTCGTATGGCCTAGTGGCAGAACGCGCATTGCTTGCATGCGGCAACTTGAAAGTTCGATTCCCCACTCTCTCAACTTTAATGGCCACATGATTTTCGTGTAATGTTTGCTACTGTTGATTTCGTAATATGAAACTTAACCCATTACTATGATGGCACATTTTTTACTAATATTGAATTTTAATTAATTCTTAGAGAAATTATATGATTTTTACAAAAATGATATTTTTGCTATTGATTTTTTTAAACTTTTGTCTAATCGGAAATCGATTTTAAAAGAAAAAATGCAATCAAAAACTAATAAAAAAAAGTTTTTCGTCCATGCAAAAAAAGTTTTTTTGCATTTCTTTTCTTTTCTTCAAACAAGCAACCAACAATGAAAACTACAACAGATGCATCAAACAATGTGAATGTCAAAGAAAAAAGACACATAAAAACTGGCGCCCATTAAAAAACGATATTTTTGAAGGAAGAAATGTAAAAAAAACATTGTAATGAACCAAGAAAAAAGTCATCATCGATGAAAAAAATCAATGTCATTTTTTGCTTGTTTTAATGGGGTTTCTAAGGTTATTCAAATCAATAATGATTGTATTGCAAAAACACAAAAAGTTTTAAAAATTAAAAAACTATAGTAATAACTCCGGTGCAAAAAAAGTATTGCTATCAAAAAATTTAATTGTTTTGAAATTTGTTGATTTAAATTACTATCACTGACTTGAAAGTAAAAAATTCCATTAATCTCATTAGAATAATTAAATTTTTTCATCTTTAATAACAATCAACTTTTTGTTATCTCTAAAAACTTTTTCATCAGTTTCAATGCCATTTTCAATTTTTGCATAAACTCACATTTTTAAAAACAGTAATAAAAACAATAATTTTTTTTCCAATTTTAACAAAAATATAAAAACCTCAAAAACAAATTTTTTTGCCGAAAAATAAACTCCATTAAAATTATTGCTTTTTGAAAGAGACCGATCTTTTTTCCTTTCATGTTTTAAAAAAAAGTCATAAAAGTTATGTTTGCTTTAAAAAAGCCATATATTTTTTTCACAACAAAAACAACAGCCGAAAAGAGAAAGTGTGAGCGAGATTGAACAAGAAAAAATAATATAATAATAATAAGATAAAATATGTTTTAACGGGTTTACAATGGCTTTCGATATTTTTGTTTTCCCATTTTTGAGGTTGACCCTCATTGTAAAAAGTCATCGATAAAAAAATATACATATGTATTTTTATGGTGGTCAAAAAATTTTTTCTATCGTGGGATAAAAAAAGGAAAAACACATTTTAGAAAAATTTTTTTCCCAAATTACAGAACAAATATTTAATAGTAATATTAATGATAGTAATCCAAAATTTCTAAAAATGTCAAAATTTTATTACTATCGAAATTTTGGCATTTTCACAAATTTTCGATGACTATCAAAAAATTTTTTGCTACTTTTAAAATAAAAATCTAAATAATTAGAATGTTCTAGTTTACCAAAAATAATAATAGTAACCCCTAATTCTCCAATTAAGCCACATTTACTCGCGCCAAAAAATTTTTTTAACACCTCAAATTTGCACACCTGATCAAAAATTGATCCAAAAATCCATTGAAATTTAATAAATAAAATAAAGAATCCAAGCAGCAACCTTTTAAAGCTGGTCATTTGAAAACCTGAAATTCTACAAATAAGAAAAAATCCATTCAAAAACAATCAAAAAAAGGCGACGGAATGAATCATGAAAAAAAAACAAGAAAAATGTTTTTCAATAATAAAACAAAAAGCAAATAATGCTTAAAACATGGCGGCAAAAAAAAACGTTAATGTCAAATACAAAAAAAATCAAATCATGGCAAAACATGGAAAAATGAATGAACATGGGCTAACAAATGTCATAGGGTTCTTTAAGAAAAAAAAACTTTGTTTAATGGAATTGAGATAGAAAAGAGAGGTAAGAAATTGATAGAAAAAAAAAACAATAAAAAAGGTGATAAAATGATGGGTAGAAAAAAAATGAAGAGTGAGATAGATGAAGATAAACTTCACACGTTTTTTCTGTTTTATTTTAATTGAACAAAAATGTTTGAAGAAAAAGTTGAAAAAAATGAAAAAGCCAAAAAATTTGAATAAAATTTGAAAATTGGCAAATTAAAAAAATGCAAATATGAGATTATCAGAAAAAAAATTCTAAGAGGCTTTTTTAAGTTTTGTAAAATCTTAAAATTCATTGAAGAAATTAAAAAAATAATAAAAATAATGAATTTCAGTGAAAGATAGTAATCCAAATATTAGAAAAGTACAAATTGTTGTTACTATCTTTCATCAACAAAAATGATAGTAACTCAAAAATGAAAATATAAAAAGATGGATTTATTTGACTAATCAAATAAACATATTTTTAAGAATTTCTCACCAATAATAAACGTGTTCATTAAAAAGCACAAAAAACTGACAAAAAAAACTAATTTCCGTTTTTGTATTAAAAAAAACTCTGACCAAAATTGAAAGTGAAACAGCATTTTTTAAAAAACTCGACAAAAGAAGAGAGAAAAAGCAAAAATATAAAAAAAGAGTGGAAAAAAGAAAAAAAGGCGGAGTTCCATATATTTTCCTCTTTCTTCCTTCTGTCGTTTTTTTTTCTTGCCTTCTTTTTCTCAAGTCAAGTTGGAAAAAAAGAGTCACACTAAGGGGTGGGCGCCAAGCGACACTAGAGAGAAAGAAGGCCCTCAAAAAAAATAAAAGGCAAAATTTATTAGTTTTTTTTCTTTGTCTTTTTGGAATTCATCCAAATAAATAAATAAATTTTGTGTTTTTTTAAAGAAAAAAAGAAAAAAGATGGAAAGGAAAACTTTATAAACCTCCAAGTTTTTTTGGAAAAGTAGTTTTTGTCTATGATGTCCATTTTGATATGTAAATTAGGTAGAATTTTTTTAGACAAAATTGAGGCAGTTATATTTTAGTACTTCCAACCGAGCCATTTTGGTCACATACTTTAACAGTAAAAATTTTGCATCAAAATTTTGTCAAATATTTCTTGCTTAATTTTTTCCCAAAAAATTTCTACATAATTAACAACTAAAATGGATATCATGTACAAAAACAACTTTTTAGTAAAAGATTAACTTGTTTAAAATCTTCAAAAGCTTTCAGGATATGAGGAAGTACTTTCGGGGAACACTTTTCCGCAAATTTTTTCTCAGTGTTGAAAAAATAATTGTTTTTTTTAAATAATACATTTCTGATCTAATTTTTATCAAAGCTTATATCCGTCAAAACAGAATTTAAATATACAATTTTATTACAAAATTAGAGTCATTTTCGCTCCCGTTTTTTAAACAAAATTCCGTTTAGCACTTCCGCCAAAATGGGAGCGAAAATGAGCTCTAATTTTTTAATAAAATATTTAAATTCTGTTTGGACAGATAAAAGCTATGATAAAAAATAGATCAGAAATGTATTATATAAAAAAAAAACAATTATTTTTTCAATATTGAGAAAAAATTTGCTGAAAAGTGTTCCCCGGAAATGTTTCCGTACATCCCTGCTTTGAAAGTCACTTTACTAGTTTTACTATTTTTTAGAGCTAAAAGCGTTTATTTTAGAATCTAACATTTACCAGAAAAAACTGAACGCTAAAATGAAAGTTAAAAACCAATTATCACAAATTAGTTCAAGATGTGTTTATCTTTCGTTCTTCTAAAAACATTTATTCGCTTAAGACATTCTATTAGATCTAGCAATTACTAATACAAAATAGACATTAAAAAATATTTTTCTAAGCATCATTAGCAGTGAACAAAAATTAAAGGGAAGAAAAAAGGAAAAAAAAAACGACGATGATGGTGGTCATCGCCGTTGTCGCTGACTTCAGAAGATAGGGGTCATTAAACTTAAAACGTGTGAAAAACATCTTTTCTCCCCATTTTTTGTTGGCTTAAATTTTGACGTTTCGAAAAAAAGTAAACTGACCATGAAATTTGTTGGTTTTTCTTTTTGTACATGGTAGTTTTTGCACAGCTGTGACAAATCACCTCAAATATCTTTCCCAAAAAAGTGATTTACAGAAGAAAAACAAACAAAAAAAACTTCCAAAAAATGTGTTTTAAAATGAAAACACGAGCTGTAAATATTTTAAAAAAATTATGGTTCAAATCTCACTATTTTTGTGGCTTGTTTTTATGAAAGAAAAAGAAATCTGGAAACAATTAAAACGTTTTTGTTTTGAAAAAATTTTGCAGAAAACAAAACGGGAACGGATTGTGAAAAAAGAAAAAAAAAGAAGGAAGCTAAAATGTCCCCATTCAATCTTTGAATCTCTTTTTTTTGACCTAACGGAAATTGAAAACTGATGTTCCATCTTTTTTTATGTAAAAATGCGAAAAAAAATACAATGCCAAAATCCGCAAATATATTCTTACAATGGAATACAATCAAAAATGTGGCAAAAAAAAATGGTCAATTTCTGGCTTTAAATTTAATGAAAAAATGATTCAACAATTTTAGTTTAATTTGGGAAACTTAAAAATTTGAAGATTTTCAAACAGATATAAAAAGAGTAAATACTTTTTAAAAACGTTAAAAACAAAATTTCGTCATATAATTTTACGTCAAATATTAAAAACGACATTTTTTTCAGTTTCGAGCAAAAATGGACTTGAAACTTTTCGTTTAAAGTGCCTCAAGGACTTTATGCAAATTTTCTGAAACTAAAATTTGCATAATTTTGGAAAAAAATTTTTACGGTTGCAATATGTTCCCCTAGCCTATTTTTATCGTTTAAAAGTCAAATGATTGAAATCGGTTTAGAAATAGCGAAATGGCATCAAGTCGAAATTTGCCGAAATTAGTTTATCACTAATATCTCGAAAATTTTCCGGTTGACCTTTAAAGAGCTTAATACATATTTACGGTAACAAAAGCTTGAAAGCAAAAACAAAAAAGTCAGAAAAATCTTACTATCCATCTTAAAGAAAATAAATATATGTGTTAAACACATGGCAACTTTAAAAGTTCTTTTTTCTGGAAAAAATAAAAATCTGTAAATCACTTTTTATGGGACAAGATAATCAGTATAAATCTTCTTTTGTTAATTAGATTTTCTTGAAAAATATAAAAAATAAAGTTACAGCTGTTGGGAGATTTCTTTTAATTTACTAAATGAAAATTGTAAAAAATTTACTCAAACTTTGATGAGCAAAAATAAGAATGTTTCGTTCATTTTGAATTTTAAAACTGTTCATTTTTCTATGTTGTAACACCTCTTTTTTTGTGTTTTTAAAAAACCAATAAATTATATCATCTCTTGTTTTTTGAAAAAAAAAACTCTGTCAAACGTGAGTGTGAAAAAACAGAGGCGGCAAAAATAACCTTGTTTTTTTCTCTCCCTCCGTTGCTTCTCTCTCATTACCGAAAAGTAAAAAGGAAAAGAAAAAATGAACACTGATCAAACTTTTCAATGTTGTGTTTTTCTTTTTGTTTGCCTTTGTTTCGCGCTTGCGGGCCGCTCTTTTAAATCAAAGATTCCAATTAATCAAAACTTCATTCCTTTGATTTTACTGGTGTTTTTCCATAAAAATGGCAAAATATAAATGAAAAATGATTTCTAAACGGCAAAAAAGAAAATAAACACTTAAGTAACTATATTTAATAATTTTTTATAACTTAAAAAGATTGAAAAACACTTTTTCTTTAAATATTTAAAAAAATTTTACAAAATACTGCTAGTAATTTTCTGAAGATATTTTTTCAAAAAAAAGTCTACCGCAAACTTTCATTCTTTTTTTGGCTAAAATTTAAATTCCATTAATTTTTTTAAACTTCATCAAAATCAATAGTCAGACAATAGTTTTTGCATAATCATATTTAATAAATATTTTTTAAACCATTACAAAAAAAAATATGTCCTCATTTGTATAAATGCATTATGTGAAACAAAACTAAAAAAATTTTTTTTCCAAAAATAAACTTTTATGTTCGACAAAAAAAATTCATGAGAAATATTTTATATCAAAAAAATGGATCACACTACCATTCTCTTTTTTGATCAGTTTTCGGCCGCTTTTTTGTTGATGATTTTAAAAATTTTATTCATTTTCGTTTTTGATGAACAAGCAAAAAAAACGAAAATAATGTCCATGATTCAAATTAATGAAAAATAATAATAAACTTGTAATGTTTTTGTTTTTAACTTTGATTGCGGCATTTTTCCTTTTATGTTTTTTTAACGCAATCATTTTTTGATTTTAAAAAAATGAAGTGTTAAAATGAAAAATTTACTAGCCTTGAGTTTGTTGATAAACATTTAATTTTAAAGCAGCAATAAAATATGGGAAAAAGGGAAAAGAAAATAAAGTGATTTGAAACAGTGTTGTTGCGACTCCGGAGTCGCAGCCGCAGTCACGGTGGTGAATCGACTTCGATTTAAAATTTGAAAAAAAGGAAAAAAGAAGAAAAAAGTGCTTTTTTCCATAAATATTTAGTTTTCTATCTTATTTGTTTGGCATATTAAATGCAAATTAAAGTTTATATTGTCTTTAAAATCGTTTTAAAAAATTCTTCAAAATTAGAAAAAAATTTTCACCATCATTTTTTATGAATAAATAACTTTTTTGGAGATAAAAATCGGTCTTTAAACCTTAAAAAAAGAAGAAAGCAAGCATCATCATGCAATCCAACGTGCTTTTGAAAAAAAATTTCACTATTCGAGTCGGCCCTTTAATTCGACTCCTGAGTAGATTCCAGTGACTCCGAGTCCGGAATCATCGCCGGAGTCATTTCAAATTCGAAAGCACAACAGTGATTAAAAAATGCGAAAACAGCAAAAAAAGCTTGTTTGATTACTGTAGTTTTTAGAAAACTGCTGTTTTGGCATTCCTTTTATTTTTCTCAAATCTAATTTCAAGTATTACTGAAGCATAAACAGAAATGCTTCTTTTTTATAATATAAAAAAGGATAGCATTTTTAATTCGGATATTTTACATAAACCCCAAAAATCGATGATACTGTAGTCAACCAACGTATTTGTTTTTATCATTTTTGTCCATTTTTTTCTGCTCACAAAGTTTTTTCAGTTAAAAACATTTTAATTTAATTAAGTGCACTTTATTTCCCCAGAAAAAAATGCTTTTACTTTTCGCTTTTAAATGTGATTTTAAATGTGACAGTTTTATTATCATCCATTTTTCTGATTTTTATAAACTCTTTTAATTTTAAAAAAGAGTTTTAAGTTTCATTGCTTTAAACAAATTCCATACAATTTGAGTTAATGATATATGTATCTGTTTTTGATTTTAAGGTTCTCACTTTTTTTTCATTGTCCCTTTCTATTTTCTTAAAAGCAGTAATTTACCGCTTTTGTTAAATCGACTATTTTGGTTTTTAAATAGTTTTTTTTGGAAACATTTTTGTTTCATGGATAGAAAAAAAGAGCCAAAAATGGCCTTGAAAGCTGCTGCTGTTGTTTGAAACAATTGAAAGAATGTGATATGTTTTAGGGGGGCAGAAAGTTGCACCATTTTTTTGTTGCAGAGTTTCATTTCTTTCTTTCCGTTAAAAAAAGGCGGCGGCAAAAATCAAAAGAAAATAGGCGACAGAAAAAAAATGAAGATTGAAAGCATCGAAAAAAAGGGAAACATCATATTTTTGAGTCATGGAATTTTACAAAGAAAAAAAAGCGAAAAGAATTATGTTAAAAATGTTAGAATTGACTAAAACAATATTGTTGCTGCTACTTTTTTTGTTAGAGTTTGTAAAATAAAGTTTTTGGAAAAACTATAGCTAAAATATTGGTATTTTAGCCCAAAAACGCAAAATACAACAAAATCTATGGTACCATTGCAAATGAAAATCGAAAAACAAAAAATGTTATTTTTAGAAAGAAATTCAAATAATAATAACTTGTTACCTCAAGACAATTACCTTCGTGTTTCATCAAAAAAACGCAAACCATCTGTTTTTTGCTTTCTACCTTTTTCCGGCACAGATGGTTTTTCTTTTGTGCCAAATCTGTCAGTCAAAAAAAATAATATTCATTCGTTAAAGAAAAAAACACAGAAAAAGAGAAAGTTCAAAGGAGCGAAAAAAAGTCAAAGAAAAGCAAACAAAATTGAAACATAATTATTTCCACCTGACTTTTTTATTTTTTTTGGCGGGATTTGTATTTGCCTATTTTTTATCTACCGTAACCTGGAATTAAAAAAAGGATTAACAAAGATATATTTTTTTTAATCCCACCAAAATCAAAAAAGTGTTTACAGCTGTCAACAACAAATTTCAACTGTTTTTTGGACCTCCAATGTGATGCCAAAAAACATCTCTTTTAAGTGACTAAAAAAAGAAGGATGCGAAAGGAATGAAAAATTGCCATTGTTTGAACAAATTTTTTTTTGCTTTTTCAAATCTGTCATTTAATTTTTGGGGCGGTAAAAAAAGATTAAACTTTTATTTATGTCGTATTGTTTTTTTGCACCTGAACGTTTTATGAAATTTCCCAAAATATATTCTGACAAAAAAATTAAAAATTTATAGTCGTCAAAGTTTTCAAGAGCTCCTTTTAAAAAATTAAGTTCAAAATGCAAAAAAAACAGATTTTTAAATTTTTAGATTAATCACTTTTGGTAAAATTTTATTATTTTTTTTAACAGGAATAAATTTCACATTACCAAACAAATTCGTACATATATAAATAAAGCAAAATAGTAGTAGTTTTTGATAATACAAACAGTTTCAATTGAATTATTTGACTCTCATATTTCAAATATTTACATAAACATTTTTTTTATTCTTATAGAAAAAAATTTTTAAGTAAGTATCTATTTTTTATTAAAAACTTCTTATGAAACAGCTAACAACAAAATATCGAGAAAAAAACAGCATTCAACCGGTCAATCACATATATTTTTTTTCATAGCTCCCGTTCTCTTTTTTTTCTGCGCAGTTAAAAAACACAGGGAAAAGCATAAAAAAAATGCGGAAGAAAAGAAAAAAGCTGAAACAAGTTTTTGTAGCATAAAAAATGAAAGAAAGATGTAAGCTGATACATATTTACTTTACTTTTAAACCAGATAACATGAAATTGAAAGTTTCTTTTTTGAGAAAGAAAAAAAAATTCAAACAATTTTAATCCAATATTTACTTTTTTTTCGATTTGAATCGTTCGGATTTTTTTTGAGACTCTTAAAAATGCGTCAAATTAAATATATTTGTATAAAATTATCTCGAATATGCTACTTTAAAAAAAAGTTTTCAAGTACACTTTAAGGAAATGACCACTTGAGAGAGCAAAAAAGAACGGTGGGGGGATTTGATATATCCCTTTTCGATTTCTTTCTCCCTTTTTTTCTGTACTTAAGTCCGATTGATATTTTTTTGGGAACGATTGAAATTTATTTTTTTGTATCACAAAAGGAATTTTTCAATTATTTTTAATTTCGTTTTCGTTTTTTAACGGACAAATAATTAGCATTTTTTCTTTTTTCGAAGAAAATTGAAGAAAAAACTATTGTAATAAAAACTGTGATATTTTAATTTTAATGAATTTTTATTGGTTCAAATGACACAGATTTTTTTGTTTCAGGATTTAAATAGAGAAATTTGTTGAAGAAATTTCAATTTTGTTGAAATGGATATTTAAAAATCTGTCATAAAAGATGCTTCGATGTGTTACAACTGTTGATGATTCCATTGATACTGCAACCATAGATGAATTATCTCAAGAGGTAGGGTTTAAAAGGATCAAATTGTGAAATCGAAATTTCGATTTTTGTTTACTTTTTTTTTTGGAAGTTACAGTTCGAAACAAATATTTTTTTCTTATGACTGAAACTGAAAATTGGACATATTTTGGAATTGTTTTGTTTTTATTAAAGTTCGAAAACTGAAAACACCAACTCCGAATGAATGCCTGATTTTCAGGCTTAAAACGACATTTTTTTCAATTTCGAGCAAAAAAGGAAAAAAAAGTTAAATTTTAAGCTACAGACATGAAACTTTCAGGATATGATAAAATACGGTTGAAAAGAACGAAAATCAAATCCGTTTTCGTTCAAAGTGCCTCAGGGGTTTTATGCAAATATTCTGAAACTAAAATTTGCATAATTTTGAGAAAATTTTTTCATGGTTGCAATATGTTCCCCTAGCCTAGTTTTATCGTTTAAAAGTCAAATTATTGAAATCCGTTTAGAAGTAGTGAAATGGCATCAAATCGAAATTTACCGAAATTAGTTTATCCCTAATATCTCTAATATTTTTCGGCTAACCGAATCTGGTTTTTTTTACCATTAATATTTTTTTACCACTTGATTTTCGTTATTTTTAACAGTATTTTAGCCTATCCTGAAAGTTTCATGTTTGTAGCTTAAAATTTAACCTTTCCTCGAAATTGAAAAAAATGTCGCTTTAATCATAAAAAAGTAAAATTTGTTCGACAGGCAAGGTTTTCATCAAATGTTGACTGCTTTTGGCCAAAAATTTCGTCTGACAAACGGAGTTTAAAGCCTCCCATTTTTCTCACCAACGAATATCCCTTTAATTTTTTCCATTTTAGATTCGTGATTTAAATAATGATGATTTTATTGTTATCTTTGAAAATATTCCACCAATAAAAGATTTAATAAAAATTATTCCTCGCTCGTTGCCGCTTTTGGATGCAATTTATCAAAAATGCGAAAGTGTAAGTGTTTTTTTTCTCAAAACGAAAATTTGATGGTTAAATTTTTAGGTAAATTTATGTTATTCTGATATTTTTCGACGATATTTAGATTGTGATCAACTATTAAATCGAATTTTATGGTGGTATGCAATTACAAATCAAATTCCAAAAATGCCAATTTTAATGACAGAAGCAACTGATAAAACAAGCTTAAATGCAATTACAGATTCGCAGAATTTGGTAAATTTCAAATTTTTTAAATACTTAAAATTATTAAAACCTGGTTTTTTCAGACAACAGAAACCCACATAAAATCAATACTTGGAATAATTCAACGAAAAAATCCAGAAATGATTGAAGAAATTTATTTAGAAAAATCTCAACTTTTTTCTTGCTTGGAAGCTTTGGGATGTCATGGACTGATTAATTGTAGCACAGGAATGGTTCAATTAAATGAAGCAGTTTTATATGAAACTATTAAATTGCAAGAAAAAATAAAAGGAATTTTAACAAAAATTAAAGAAATGCAAAAACAAAAATTTTGTAAGTTTCTTTATTTTCCTTGATTACAAATCACAAAAATATTTTCGTGTCAAGAAAAAAATTTAAACAGTAATTTTTTGTAGGTTTTTTCTTTTTTAGAAATCACCGTATTGTATTTTCGTGTCGAGAAAAAAATGTTAAAAAATTTAAACAGTAATTTTTTGTAAAATGTATTGTTTTTAGTAAATAATTCAGCAACAAAAGCAAGCCATCAACGACAATTAAGTTTAAAGCTGTCAGAAATTTATGATCGGCTAAAACAAAATGAAGCAATTGAAACGATTATTATTGAAATAATAACAAATCCAAGGGTTAGTACTTTTATCTTTTAAATTGGTCATTTTAAGCACAGAAATAGCATTTTGTTTAAGTCTGTTTTTCGCACAAAATTCATGATTTTTAACTTAATCAAATAAAAAAACAAAGCCAAAAAAATTATTTTTTAAACTGCTTTTTACCACCCAAAAGTCGACAGACAAATTTAGAATGTTCAAACAATGGTAATTTTTCATTACTTTTTTTTTCTTTTTATTTTTTTGCTTTCAAATACTCTTTTGATCTGTCAAAAAAGTGAGTTGTTTTTTGCGCTTCATTGGAGGTCCAAAAAAAAGTTATTTTTTCAAAATTTTTTGTTGACAAAAAATTAAATTTTGGAATTGTCGATAAAACGTTCAAGTGAAAAAATAACAATGCGAAATAAGTAAAATCTTAATCTTTTTTACCGCCTCAAAAATTTAATGACAGATTTGAAAAAGCAAAAAAATAATTTGTTCAAACAATGGCAATTTTTTATTCCTTTCGCGTCCCTTTTATTTTCAGTCATTAAAAAGAGATGTTTTTTTGCATCACATTGGAGGTCCAAAAAAACAGTTAAACACTTTTTTTGTTGACAGCTGCAAACACATTTTTTGATTTTGGTGGGATTAAAAAAATATATCTTTGTTAATCCTTTTTTTAAGTCCGGATTACGGTAGATAGAAAAAAGGGCAAATACAAATCCCGCCAAAAAAAATAAAAAGTCAGGTGTAAATAATTATGTTTCAATCTTGTTTGCTTTTTTCTATGAATTTTTTCGCTCCTTTGAACTTTCTCTTTTTTTGTGTTTTTTCTTTAACGAATGAATATTATTTTTTTTGACTGACAGATTTGGCACACTTTTTTCGGCACAAAAGAAAAACCATCTGTGCCGGAAAAACGGTAAAAAGGACAAAAAACAGATGGTTGCATTCGTTTTTTGACACAATTAATTTTTGAAATAATTTTCTACAAAAAATAACTCCAAAACACAATTTTCAGCTTGAAAGTTTGTTAAGAATTGTTCGAAAACGTGTCCATGCAGATCGAACATTAATAAATGTTTTTAATTCATATAATAATACAAAACCAGATGGATTTCAAATATGTGAAGTAAATCCAATTGTTGCAAAGTTAATTGTTATCTTTCAAAATGCATATAAACATTTGACTTCAATGATTCCAATAAGTGATGAAAATTATAATAATGATAGAAATAATGAAAATGATGATGAGGGGAATTGTAATGGTAAGGGGTTTGAGATGATTAAAATTTAAAAAACTGCAGAACATTTGAATTTTAGATGATACAGTAACTGATGAATCATTAATGGATAAAGCTTTGAGTGATGATAGTTCTATTTGTGTAAGTTTTTAATGGGGTTTCCGGGTTCCGTTAACAAAATTTTCTTTCTGATTGGAAAATTTTGAAAAAAATCGAAATAAAATGGCATCTTCCAAAAAAAATTTATCATTTTACTTCGAGAAAAAAAAATAGAAATAAAAATTTATATTTTTTTGAAATTATGTACAGGGTGGTAATAATAATAACCCCCAAAACAAATTCCATTTATACTGAAGGGCTGCAAGATTTAAAAATTTGTGGGGATCGATAGCCTATGTCATTCGATTTTAAAATGTGATTTTGGAATTTCTACCGTAACCCTCGAAAATTTTTGTTCCCACAACGAAAACCTGAAAAAGTCGAAATTTTCGAATTTCATGAAAATGGCTTCGGGAATGGCTAGAGGAGCTCTTTAGAAGGCTCTATGCCAAAAATCTCCTCCTTTAAATTGAAATCTTTACATTACTTCGTTTTCGCTTTTAAATTTATTGTTGGATAAAATATTTCAGGTTTCAACTTCCTTTCATGGCCAAATGAGCAATCATCCACATGGAATAATTGCAAATAATCCGCGGTAAACTTTAAAGCTTTTTTAAATTAAATTGATCTAAAAACAATTTAAAGATGGATAACATTATCAATATATTCATCGTCGGATGAAATTCAGCAATTGCTTGATCGATTTACCAATTTATATTACTGCCAAAAAGATGAAATATTAAAAACTTTAAATGGTCTAAAAGAATTTAAAGGATTAAAAGAACTTCAAATCAAAACAATGTTGAGTGTTATTGTGGTGAGAAAAGTTTTTAAAAGGGGTTACACTAAAATTCAAAGCACAAAACCAAAATATCGAAATTACCAAAATACTTTTCTATACAAAATTGAAGTATCGAAACATCGAAATTATTTTTTTCGGTACTTCATGTCTGAAACCAGAAAACGGAAATTTCGATTTCGATATTTGTGACTTTGGAATCGAAAATTTTCAGTTGTTTTAGAAACATGCATTGGATTCTACGAAATTTAGTTATTGATTAAAGGAGGCGGACTTTATGATCCATTTTTTAAAAAAGAAGGATTTCGAAATATTTCATTTTTTTCCAACCCTTCGATATTCGTGATCAGGCAAACTCTTGAAACGAAAACGCTGATTCCTTTGTTAAAAAAATAAAAACAATGGAAGCGCTTCAGCTGCATTTTTTTCATTTGTTTTGATTGGATTGTAAAATAAATATTTTTCTTTTTAATAAAATGTTAATATATAAAAATGATCTCAGAACTTTTTAATAATGATGCTTGTCGACCATCATTTTAAAAAAATAGAAACTTTGATAAAATGTAAACCACGTTCTTTTCGATATTTTTATCTTTTAATTTTTAAAATGTAAAATAAAATATTTAAAAAATAAATTGCTAAAAAAAGCCAAAATTAAATGAAAGATTTTTGTTTCATTGAAAAACAGAATGGAAAAAGAAAGCGACAAGCGATTGCGAAAAAAAGTGTAAAAAGATGATTCGTTTTTGGAAAGATTACGAAAGCTGTCTGCTTTTTTTTCTCGCTATTTTTTATTTGATTGTAAAAAATATAAACAAGAAATTACTTTAATGTTTCTCTGGCTTTAGCAAACAAACATCCATGGAATTGTTTGTCCCAAAAATTCGATGGAAATATCCATGCATTTGTTGCAAATATTTTTTGTCAACTTTTTCAAAACATAAGTTTTTTTGATGTAAAAAACAAGAACTAAGAAAAAAAGCAAAACTTTTTAACATTTTTAATGAGGAAAACAATGTTTCATAATTTTTCTATTTACTGTTATTAAAAAACTATAGCTTTGTTTAACACGATTTTAATTGTAAAAAATTAATTTTTGTAATTTTGAGAAACGTGTTGTATCGGATGAATTATGGTTTTTAAAAATTATGAAAATTGAAATCATTTAATTAGAAAAAATTCAACTTCGATAATGAAGATTTCTGTCTTTCGTTCTTTGTATAAAACATTTTATTGTTTTTTTGTAAAATATAAAACTTTTTTTAAATTAATGAAATAAAAAAACGAAAGAATATCCATTTTTATTAAATAATGTTAATTTTGATTGTTGTTCGATGTTATATATGCATTTAACTTAGAACTGCAAAGGGTTAACTTTTATAAATATTATAATATCACTTTATAAAATGGCTTGAATTAAACTCAAATATTCAAAAAAGACAAAAATAAAAAAATCAATTTGTATTAAAAAAAGTCAATCAATTGCAAAACAAAACATTTTAAAAACGCAAAGTGCATCCTTTTAAAAAAAATAAGCAAGCTATTTCCTTTTTCTTTATTTGTAAAAAAAGAAACATTGTTTTTAAAAAAAGCAGCCATTGACTATTGATCCTTTCGTAAACTTGGTGAGATGTATCATTTCTTTAAGTCTTTTATTATTTCGTCAGTGCCTTTTTTATGCACCTGTCTGATTTTTGTGAAGAAAGTTCTGTCAATAAAATTTGGCATTTGTGATTTACAAAAAAGCAAAGTCTATTTTGTACAACATAATTATTATTTTTGAATAAAATTTCATTTTCGAAATAATAGAAACTTTAAATTTTGACAAAAACCATGAAAAACATAAAATCACTATTTTCAAAATAGGATAGTTTGGTATAAACATTAATAATAAATTTAACTTATATTTATTTTTTTACAGTGTTTTTGTTTATTTATGAAATTTGCAACTAACTTTCGCAGAGATATAAAAACATTATTGTTCGAAAACTGATGAATTTTTAAGAAAATATTTTTTTGTCAATTTTCAGTTGTTGAAAACACTGACAAATAAAATCAAAATTAAGAGAATAACTAAAGTTCAAGATAAAACAAATGCAGCAACAATTAAAGTTTTATTCCTTTTTATCAAAAGAAAGAAAAGTAATGTGCTGAACATTTTTTTAATATTGTTCGATAATTATAAACGCATGGATGTTTACTCTTAAATGCAATAACCCAATTAATTTTAAAAAATTGTTTTACAAAAATTAAATTGTTAAAAGAATTCAAAAATTCAAAAAACACTTTTGCATTGAAATATATTCAAAATGACAAACGCAATTTTTTTAAAGAAAAAAATGTCAATGAAAGCGAAAAAGTGTAAAAATGATTTATTTTAGAAAAGTCTGCGAAGCAGTGCCGGCTCCTTTTTTCGACAAACGCACATAGCGATTGAATGTTAAAAAGAAACAATGAAACATTTTTTGCACACACTGTTTTTGAAAAATTTGTTTGACAAAAATTTTTAAAAAGAATTTGTTTTTTCTCTTTTTTTTAAAGGAAAAAATTGTTAAAAACTTGTGATTAAGTTTTTTTCTTTTTTAAATTCGAGCACTTAATTTTTGAAAATTTTATTATTTCTGCCCTTAGAATAAATTATTAATGAAAAAGAAAATAAAAATCCCTAATTTGTACAAATATGAATTGATAAATATACATGTACATATCCAATACAATTCCTATTATTTTTAATATAAAATTGACATATGTACCATCATCGCTTTAGCCCAATAAATTTCATTTTCTCCTTGTATTTTTATTCAACCAATCACTTTAAAAACATTCTTCAGCTATTCTAATTTTGTATTGGAAAAATGTACAGCTGAAATTTTGTCCTTATAAAGATTGAATGCTTTCCTCTTAAAATAAATGGCTTTGACTTAATTGTTCTTTTAAAAAAAATGATCAAAATAAATGAAAATAAGAAATTTTATATATCAAAACCCAACAAACATGCTTTTCCAGCAAAGAAATCTGTAAATTTTTTAAAATGAATAATTTTTAAACTTTTTCATTTGTTTTCTAATTGTTTATTCTTCAGATCATTCGGAAATATTTTTATTATTTTTCCTAGTTTTTTTAAAACATAAAAATACGATTAATTTTTATCAAATTTGCTTTAGAATATAAAATATTAAAAAATTCAATATTCAAAGGTCTCTTGTCTTTAAAAAAAAGTTGAAGGATATTTTTAAAAAAAAAGAAAAGCAGACAGCTTTCGTAATCTTTCCAAAAATGAATCATCTTTTTACACTTTTTTTGCAATCGCTTTCTTTTTCCATTCTGCTTTTCAATTTAACAAAAATTTTTCATTTAATTTTGGCTTTTTTAGCAGTTTATTTTTTAAATATTTGATTTTAGTTTTACATTTTAAAAATCAAAAGATAAAAATATCGAAAAGAACATGGTTTACATTTTATCAAAGTTTCTATTTTTTGGTAACCATCAAACACTTACCTGCACCATTATTAAAAAGTTCTGAGATCATTTTATTAAAAAGAAAAATATTTATCTTAAAATCAAAATAAATGAAAAAAAGTAATTTTATATATCAAAACCCTACAAACATATTTCTGCAGCAAACAAATCTGTAAATTTATTAAAACGAATAATTTTTAAACTTTTTGATTTGTTTTGTAATTAATTGTTTATTTGCATTTTTCATTATCTCCATGGTTTTTCAAAATTTGAAAAAATTTAAATTTCTTTGTTTAAACAAAAATATGAAATATAAATGTTAAAGTTGATTTAAAAACTTAAAAAAGCATTAACATGCTTGCAGAAAACTTTAAAATGTTATTCAAAAAGCTTCATTTGTATTTTTTTTGATAATTGCTTCCAAGTTGTGGAAGTTTTTTTTTCCTTTTTCAGCGAAAGTAGAATATCTTTTTTATGTTTTTTAAATTGTGTACAAAGAAAAAGAGATGAAAAAATGTAAACACATTCTTGTTTGATGGAAAAAAGCCTGATGTTGTTTCTTCGCTTTTCAAAAAATATTTGTCAGTCTTTTATTCGATAAAAAAATGTGTTTAATATTGAAAAGTCTAGACAGAGACTACTTTCTTTGAATATTTTAATGCTAAAATTTTGATTTATAACTGATTTTTATTAGAAAGAATTTAAAAATCATTATTTTTTGCTGAATAAAACAGACATTATGGATTCACCAATGACAATATATATACATATTTATTGTCCTGCTTTTACACATACAATTTTTTTAAAAAAATATTATTTTCTCCCTCTTCTTCTGTTTTTCCAGAGATTATAATGGATCCCAACGTTTTTATACAATAACAAAATGTTGAATTCGTTTTTGAACATTAATTTTATTCAGCAATTAAAAAATTGCACATTTCTAAAACAGTGAATTTTGTAAAAAAATCAAGTTTAATGTGTCAAAAAATTCGTCATAAAAATCAGTTTTTAAATGCTATAATAAAAACTAAAAACGACGAAAACAAATTTTGAAAAATAGCGGTAATAACTTTGAATTCATTTTTTCCACTTTTGGCACCGTTTTAAAATCCACAAAATTTTGCAAGAACGATTTTGTGATTAAAAAAGCATTTAAACTTTCTGACAAACAAAAGAAGCTTCCGATAATCAAACTTATAACCTTTTTAATTTTTTGTTTCTTTTGATCACCAAATATTTTGTAAATAACATTTTCCCATCAAAAACAATATTTATTTATTTTTTAAATCGTCCGCAGACAGATTTTTTTCGCGAAAAAACACGTTTCAAAAGACCGCCCTTTTTTCTTTCCTTTTCAAAAAAATATTAATTTTTTTGAACGTGGAAACATTTCATTTCTATTTGTTGCTGAAAGCGTAAAACAAATTTGTTTAAATATTTTAATTAATTGTAAAGAATTAATGTTCAATAAAAGAGATCCCAAATATGAATATTTTTTGAACTTTTATGAAAAATTTATTCAAGGAGTAATATTCATTAATAAAAAAAGGTTAAAAAGGAAATTACATCATATATTTCTGATTTATGTTCAAAGTTTTCTGCAAAAATAATTATTTATAAAAATATATTGCAGGTTTCAAATTTTCACCAAAAAAG
>JAQIXH010000146.1:0-19297 GCA_034700145.1 Panagrolaimus detritophagus
GAATTAGCTCTCAAACTGGAAATTTCATTTTTCCGAAATCCGAGTCAAAGGTCGAATTTTACAAAAAACCGCTTTTATATCTCCGTGATCAAATTATTTCTTTTTCTGATCTTCCGTTTCTTATTTCATCTGTTGAAGAAATCGCTTTTGAAAAAGTAATAATTCAAAATGATGATGGCTCAAATGTTCTACTTGAAAAAATTGTTGAATATGCTATTAAAATCAAAAAATTTGAACAGTAAGTTTTAAAAAAAAGCGTTTGATTTAATTTTAATTTTTTTAGTAATCTTCCAACAATCACTTCAAACACAATGAAAGAATTAATTAAGTTTCCACATTTTTCAAAAATTTAATTTTTTGTATTGATTGGCGTTCCTGAATCTTTTGATATTGAAACTTTTTACAAATATATGAAAGTAAGTTTGTTTTTAATTTTGTTTTTAAGATTTAGGAAACATTTTTTGAGGAAAACATAACAACATACTTTGAACTCATCTATAAAGATCCGCTTTTAAATGATTATGAGAATCGCTTCCAAACTATTATTGATGAAATAATTGCAACAGAGGAATTTCACTATCAACCTCCATATATTGAATATCCTGGAAATGATGAAGAAAAATCACAAAAGCTTTATGACATTAATTTCTCTTAATTAATGTTTTTTCAACTTTACAAAATAAAACGTAAAAATCTTAAGTTTTTTCATTCATTTCCTAAAAATCATGTCCAATTTTTAAAAATATTCTTTGATCCAACGCATCCATCGGCAAAAGTTATAAAGAAATTCAAAAAATAAACATTTTTTTAGAAATAAATTTGCATGAAAAAATTGGACCTCGCTAAACCTTGGACTGGACTGAACTTTGCACTGAACCCCTAAAGCTTGGACTAAAAATCCTAAACCCAGGACTGGCCTAGAAAAAACGATTATAGTGATATTTAACATTTATAATAATTTTCGAAGTACAAAAGTTAACATTTTTTTTGCCAGTCCAGGGATAAGTATTTTTTGTCCAAGCTTTAGGAGTCCAGTCCAAAACACAGTCAAGTCCAAGGTTTAGTGAGGCCAAAAAAACTGTAGGTTATTTTTCGTTTTTTGTGAATAGTATTGCTGACTTTTTTTCACTAATAAGATGTCATTTTTGCAAAGAAATGACTCATTGCAAAAGTTTTTACATTTTTTGTTATCATTTTTTTCTCGTACAGCACCCTTTTTTCACAATTTCTGGCATTTTCCTTGCTTATGTTAGTTGTTTTATTCTTACATAATAAAACGTATTTTTTTTTCATCAACATTTACGATTACATCTTTTCAACATAATTTTTTTTAAATTTTTTTTTACAAATTTGAATTCGAAAAATCTTAGAAAATTTTGCAAAAGCGTTTTGATTGTGGAGTAATTAACTCCTCTTGTTTTTTTTAAGCTATAAACATTTTTATGACAAAAATAAATGCATTTATGCACGGGTCCACTTTGTGTAGCGTAGAGACGTTTTTTGCGTAGGTAGGTCCTACCAAGGTTCGGTCCGAAAAATGTGTCTAATTCTTTCATCAATTTTGCAATAATTAATAGCAAAATACATACATTCATTTTTTCAGCTGAAGTTTGTTCAATCCAAAAAAGTTGCATAAACTTGAATGGCATTCCTTTTGCGTGTTTAATAAACAAACAAAGAAAACTTTGTAGTATTTAAATTTTACAGAGATATCTTTTTGTGAGAAGCAACGAACAAAGATACTTATTTTTAAGAAATAAAAATACAGGTAAAAAATTTAGCTTTTTAAAATTTTACATGTTGTGAGAAATGTTTGGAATTAACAATCATAAATAATGCTTTTGATTTTAAATTGATATTTCAATCATAATAGATTTTTACAAATATATTAAAATATTAAATACCAAACATATTTTCATATGAATCAATAAAAACAAATAATAAAATATTCAAAAGTTTTAAAGACGCTTAAAATTTATTCTTAAAAGAAATATGGTCATCATTTTAGGGAAAAAGAAACCAATGAAGAAATACGTTTGTCGAAAAAAAGCTTTCTTTTTTTATAAGCAACATTTTTTTTGGTGCCACATATGTTTCACTGCTGGTGTTATTCAAAAAAAGGTTTGTGCTATAAAAAGCTTGTGTTTTGCAATAATATTTATTATTTTTGCAAAATATTACAATTTTGCTAATTTTTTCTGAATATTTTATGATTTTGTAAATGAGAAAGAATCATTGCTATAACTTTTTTTTGGTTATTTTTCTTAATTAATTGATGTTGAAAGTGCAGGAAAATGGGCATTATTTTAAAGAATTAACTTCACAAAAAGTTCACAATTTATTAATAGAATACAATTTGATTACACTGCGAACATTTTTTTTAGAATAAGTCCGTTTTGTAATTTTATGATTTAAAAACTCGAAAAGAAAAAATAAACCTATCAAATATAAAACAAAGTTTATTCACAAATCTTTTTATTTTTTTTTGCATTATATTTTAAAAAGTTCGCTTTTCCTCGAAACTTTTCATTAAGTTTCAGTGCTTTTTGTTTTCAAAATTGTTATTTTTTATAAAAAACTTATTTCTAAAAATAACGCTATGTCCATATTTACGGAAGAAAAGAGGTTGAAAAAAATGTAAAATTGCTGTTTATAAATAATGTTTTGAAAAAACCGTGTTTTATTTTTGTTATGCAAAGTACGTTTTTTTTGCAAATTCAGCAATCAAACAAACACTCTTTTGGATTGAAAAGTTTCTATGGTGCTTAACGTTTAACAGACTAGTAAAAAAAATATTGTTCTTGTAAAATATTGTCGTTTTCTTTTTTTTGGTTTCTTAAAATAGAGAACAAAATTTTTCTCCCTTATCGTTTTTATTGTTTATTTATATTTGCAATATTTGTTTTCGTTCAAAAAAGCAAATTTAAAAATGAAACATTTTACAAATTATATCTAATTATTTGTTGAGAATTTTCTTAAAAAACAAAATTTTCTTTATGAAATAATTTAAATAAGCTTTCCGTTAACATTGATATTTCATTTTTTGTTCATATTTTTGTTATATTCGTTTAGAAAATATTGTTCTCTTTTTTTATTAGTGATTTCTTTTATACGATTTTCCCTTTCATGAATTATTAATCTCTTTTTAAATAAAACTTTTTTCACAATATTTAAAATAGATTTTTAGAAACGTTTTACAAAACTCAAATATTCAAATGCGCTTTTAAAAATAATAGAAAAATGAAAAATTGACTACGCTAAAAAAAAGAAAATTTTTAATGCTGTTTCATTTTTATTTAAGGGCGCATTAAAACACTGCCGCAACGTTTTTCCACGCATTTTTTTTGAAATAAAAATAATTTCTTCATTGACAAATTTCGAAAAAATCTCGTTTCTTTTTTATTTTTGGTTGCAATTTTTTACGGAAAAAGCTGCGGCATTTTTTTGAAATTTTTTTTGAATATTTTTGTTTTCATAAGAAAAGTTTGAAAACTTTTATATTTTACAAAAATGTTAAAAGAAGTTTACACATTTTTAAAATATTTAAACATCCAAGAGAAAAAAACATTAATAAAAAATAAGAAAATAGAGTTTGTTGATAAAATAGTGTGTTTTGCAATAAACATTCCATTTCAAAACAATTTATTGGTAAAAAAGTGATATAAACTGTTTCATTACTAAATAAATTCTTTAAAAATGCAACTGTATAAACACAATATACAAAAAACTTATGGTTCTAATTTATGATTTTTGCAGGGGAGGAAGCAGAAAAGGTTTATTTTAAACTCAATTTTATTTACACAAATAAACGTTTTGTCAAAGAGCTTATTTATTTTAAACCGCAAGAAATAAATCTTTTATTTGCGTTAAAATTTTAAACCTTTTTATTGGCGTTTATTTGTTTTCGTAAATCTTTTCAGCTTCCTGTTGCAGGGAAATATTGTTTTCCACGTTTAAGAAAAACATAGGCAGCTTGAAATTTTATGTTTTTATTATTTTTTAATGATCACAAAGAAGTTCTGATCATTTTTGCAAGTCTTTAAAACCCTAATATTGTAGGTTAAATATGTTTTTATTTTCTTTTTTATTTAAATATTTTTAAATCCTTTTATAAAACATTCTAAGAAATTTGACAGTGTTATAAAAAAATATTTAATAATTTGTGGACCCAAGTATTCAAAAAAGCTTACAAAAAAAATATTTAATTCTTTTTTAAAAAAAATTCTATCAAAAATTAGGAAAGTGAATTTGCAAAATTATATTCGCCTAATTAGACACTGGGAAAATAATTTTTATTTCGAAATGTGGGTGTGGAAAAATATTTTGGCAGTGTTTTAATATGTGCTTGCAAAAAAAAGGAAAAACATTGAAGGTTTTTTTTGGCGTTGTCGATTGTTCCCTTTTTCATTATTTGTTTTTTTGAATATTCAATTTTTGAAAAATGTTGCTAAAGAAACATTTTTAAGCATTTTTAAAAAGTGTTTCGTCCAAAAAACGATTAAAGCTATATCAGTACAAAAACAAAACAAAACAATGTATTGACACTAATAAAATTGGAAACAATATTTTTTTTTTCATTTAACTTAAATTTGTTTTATGGAATAAATTTAAATGTTATAAATTGGTACAATGAATACATCGATTCTTACAATGATTTCTTCAAAACGTAAACACAAAAATGGAAATGAAATGGAAGCTCCAGCAAAAAAGTTTTGTCTTTTTCAATCAAATTATTTTTTTCAAAATTGGTCATTGCCAAATTCAATTATATTTTATATTACAATGAATCCATCAACTTCAAAAATGTATCAATGCAACACTTTTTTTAGGACTATATTTAAATATTTTAGTTTTCGAAAATTTGCTTAAGAGTATTAAAAAATAACTGCAAAAAAATATTTGACATAATAAAACAGAACAACTCATTTAGAAAACTCCGCAGGACAAACTTCCTCATATCATTATTGAAAAAATGTAAATGATTTAAACTTCACTGAAATAAAAATTAAAAAAAGTTCCACTGATTGAGTTCCCGAATTTGTCACAAAGTTTTTTTTACATGAAAAAAGCAATGCTAAAAATTGAAAGACTATGAAATTTGATGCCAGTCATTTATTGCGCTTTAATGGTCGAACTATTACATTCGCAAAAACAAAAAAAAAGAAAATGTGTCAAAACTTGCAAAAGCATAAAGAAAAATATACTTGAATGAAAAATGGTGTGATCGATAGATAATTGTACAATTTAATCGCAGTGTTTTGTTTTTTTTGATGGTCTTTTTGTTTTATGTTTTTTTAAAAGCTCACAAAATATAAATAAATTTGAAAAATTTGCTGTTTGCAGATTCATCATTTTTTTAAAGTTTAAAAACTTTGTAAATACAGTTTGAATGGAATTTCGTAAAAAGACTCTCTCTTTTTAAACATTTTAAATTTTTCAAGTCATGAAAAAGAATGAAATCACATTTATAAATAGTGATCTCATTAGTATCATTTAAGTTTTGTAAATAAAAACAATTTTTTTATACATTAAAATAAACTAATATGCTGTAAAAGGCAAACATTTTAAAGAAGCAACAATTAAAATATTCAAAAAAAACCTAAAATGATATTTGCATAGTTTATAAAATTTATTTAATAAAAACGAAACCATCTAAAAATTGTTCTAGAAAAAAACATTTCAAAGAAAATCAAAAACGTTGCATTAAAAAAATGGACAGAAAAAGAAGGAAAAAGCTTTTACGAAAAAGCGAAAGAAATGTAAAAAGTGATGAAATAAGTTTGACAAATGAAAAACAAAAAAAGAAAAATATCAAAATTGATGAACCACTTTTCTCTTTAAAGCCAACTGTTAATTTTAACATATTAAAGCGGTAACCCTTCCAATAAATTCTTTGCATTAAATTTATTGTAGAAAAAGAAAATGATCAATTTTTTGTGAGTTCCAAATTAGTTTTTAATTTTAATATTTTGATAATATTATTTTATTTTCGATTTGGAGGGGAATTCTTTTGATCCGGCAAACGATCAAAGGATTTTTACCATTTGGGAGGCACGGATTGAATTCCCCTAGATACGGTATTGAATATTTCAATCAAAGTAAAATGCAAATTAAACATGTGTATCAATATAACGAATTACGTATCAGCTAAGAATCGCATATGTTTTCAAAATGTTGCAAAAAATATATCAAAAACGTTTGTCTTTCATATCTTCGAAAGATCACTCTTTTTCAAAATATAAAAATCTTTGTTTGAGAAAACTTTTAATTTTCTTGCTTCTATTATTTTCGCTAAAATAGCATTTGAAGCACATTGCTTTCACATTTTTTGAAAGGCAAAAGGAATTTCATTTCTTTATTCCCTTTTGTTTTGGTTTTTTCTTATTTTTATTTGAATATTTTATATTATTTTTAACTTTGCAGAAATTTTGTTTAAAATACTCACAGTTTTTCATTGAAAAATCCGCACACGTAGCTTTTAAAAAATTTTATTGCCACCATATTTAATTCTTCAGCACATTAATTAAAAATTTTTGAAATTTTAGAAAGATAAACAGAAATTTAAAAATAAAAAATCATCTCTACAAAACCATTAATATGTTAGAAATAATTTAAATTGTATCACCTTCGAGTGAACTTTTCATATTTCTCTGCTAAAAAGATTATCCGAAATGTGCCCGTCATGTCATATTTTGAAATTACTTTTGTTTGGAGTTTAAGGAAAAACAAAAAAGTGAAACATGTTTTTTGTTTTTCAAATTGAGAAAAGTTTTTAAAATAGCATTTAAAAAGCTTTTCTCGGTTTTCTTTGTTTTTTGTTCATATCCGACTGACTGAAGGTGTATATCCTTCACCGCCCTCTCTTTTATTGATTTAAAAGTAAACAACAAAAAAAATCTTTGTATCAGCTAAATCTTAGTTTTTTTTTTAACTGCTTTTAGTTGATTTTTTGTCTACCTTTAAAAACATAAAAAAAAGCAGTTGTGTTTTTTTCTTTGTTGTCAATCAAAAAAGAGTCTAGTCATTTTTTTCAAACTCTTTTATCACCGTCGTTTTAATTACTTAAAAAAGTGATTGAGTGAAAAGAGAGATGTCGTTCGATCATGAAGTTGTATTTGCTTGCAAAATTTTACCATTATTAAAAAATTCTTTTCGTGAATCATCAGTTTTTTCTCCAACTTCAATTTTGTCTGGTCTTTCAATAATTTATGCTGGAGCAAAAGATGAAGCAGAAAAAGAAATTGGAGATTTGGTTGGAAAAGGTAAGAAAAATATTTTACTGGAATTTGCAAATTAAATTTTTAAAAGAATTCGTTTATTTTTTGTCAACAAAAATTATTTACGAAAATCAAAGCGCAAAAAATAGTTGCATTCCATAAGAAATCTTAAAATTTTGTTACTATCAAAAGCTGGTTCAGAAAAAAATTGAAAATAAAAAGTTCATACTGCTTTGCTTACAAAAATTTTTTTTGTGAGATACTATAATGCCTTGAAAAATTTTAGAAAAATCAAATACAAAAGAAGATGTAATTGAAAGGTGGACAAAAATTCTTAACCAGGTATCAAATGATGAAAACAAGGTGAAATAATTCTTTGCGAATGGCATTTTTACTGCTTCAGATATTTCAGGATTTAATAACACTAAATAATAACCAAATTTCATTAGATGTATTTAAATCCGTTTTACAATATATATCCCATTCTCCAGCATCAAATAAACATTTTTTACTAATAATATATTTATCATTTTTTGAACAAAATCCAACTGCAAACGCATGATAATAAAAGGTTCCAATAAGCCAAAGATTTTTTAGTTTTTTGTTTTAATTAACATTCTTTTTTTACCAAACACTGAAAATTGATTTTAAAAAAACAGTTTTGCTGTTTTTTTTTATTTGTTTGGAAAAGCGTAAACATAAAAATTTTCTATAAACACGTTTTTTGTTTCTTTTAACAAAAATTGCTCGTCAAGTAAAAATGCGTTTCGAAGTTAAACTATTTTAAAAAATTAAGCACTTTATTTATTTCAGATACAAAAATGAAAATATTGCGTCATACCCAAAAAAAATACAGAATTAAATCCCCGAAAAATTTTATTTTTGACTTAAAAGTCTAATTTGAAACCCAAAAATGCTATCTAAACACATTTTTAAAAATTAGCAAAATGTTCCAACATATAACAAATTATTTGGTGAAAGTAGAACTTTGTTATTTTCAACTTTTTTGTCATCTTTACAGGTAACAACAAAATATAAAAATGGCCGATCGGCACAGAATTTATATCCGCCTCCAGTTCGAGGAATTTCAAACGATTCTCCTTTTGAAACGCTGCTGCTATCTGTTTCACTTCCATTTTCATCAATCTTAAAAATATTTTTGTTTTTAAAATTAAATTTTTTTTTTTAAATCAGCTTACTTTAAAAATAGAAGAATGAAGGATATTGCCTACTTTTTTTAAGCTTTCAGAAATTCCATCAAGATTTGAGCTTTCATTAAACATTGTTTTTAATCCGGCACTTTCAAGGATTTCATTACACTTGAGATTCGATGTTTGATTAAATGTTGGAATTTGAACAAACATTTTACTTCCTTTAAAATCTCCTCTAAAAACAACTTATTTATAAATAAAAAAACTTAACATATTTATAAAAAAAAAGAATCGTTTTCTGCTCAAAGTCGAATATTGTAAGCAACTCGGCAAAGTGTTATCTAACAGCATTAGGGTTGGACATTTACCGGTAAATTTGATCGTCGGTAAATTTACCGGTAAATTTACCGGTCGAATGGTAAATTTACCGAAAATGCAAAAAATGCCTCCAGCCTTCAGATTTACCCAAATTTAGCTTGGAAATGTCTTTAAAAGTCTAAAGCGTGCTTAATAATTGAATTCTAAGTGAAAATAACTTATTTTTGATCGAACAGATCATTTTTTGATTTTTCTTTGTCTCTATCAAAACAATTTCGATCATCAAAAACGCAAAAAACATGATTTTTAAGAAAAAAGAGCTAAACTTTTAGTATATCCGCCTCTGAAAAAATTTTTATGAAAATCAATTTTGGAAAATTTTCATTATTTTTCTAAAAATCTTCACATTTGTCCTACACATAAATGTTCTTAATTTACCGTTAAATCAGCCCTCGGTAAATTTACCGGTAAATTTGCCGGTAAATTTACCGGTAATTTACCGGTAAATTTACCAGTGGCCAACCCTAAACAGCATGGGGAAAAAAAGAACTTATAGATCTTTTAAAGAACACTTACAGAGTAAAATTTTTTTTGCCATATGCTGTTGAGATACATTTTGCCAAGCTGCTGACAACAAAATTTCTTTTCGATTCGATGTGCAACAGTTTTAATATTTTTTCATTTTTAATAAAAGTTTTTAGTTTTTCCCTGATTTTCAAGGAACTTTGAAGTAGTAAAATAAGTATAAACAAATTTTTACTTTTAACTTGTAATAAAAAAAAACTATACCTTTTAGTGAATTCTTCAAAACTATGAACATTAATATTTTCGATTAATTTTGCCAAAGAATAATGTTGATTTGGTAAAACAATATAAAGCCATGCTTTAAAACCATCAAATGGAATTCCAAGTGAAACCCAGTTCTTTCCTTCTGATAAATTCCAACCAATTCTTGGAATTACTGTCTTTTTCATCATTTGTATTTCTCGTGGTGGGATTCCAAAAAACATTTTTGTTTCAAGTTTATCAAATTTGCTATCCCATGGTGCAGTAAAATGTAAAGTATTGATGTATATGCAATTACATGGGGAAGAAAGAGTTTCATTTGTTGCAGCTTCAGTTATTTGATTATTTGTTGATTTTGAAACAAAACTGTTTATTTTCTGAAAAAGTTTTGTATTTAATTGAAGTACTTCTTAATTTAAACAACTCATTGAAATATGTTATTTTTTCTTCAAAAATTTTTCAGATAAAAAATATCCAAAATTTACGATATCAGAAACTTGTTTGAAGGATAAAAACTTTAAGATACACTTCTGACCGTCAAAAAAATGATGCAATACATTGAAATCAAATGTTTTTTCTCGAATCGAAAATCGAAATTATGATGTTGCAACGTTTTGATCTCAAAACGAATTTCAGTATTTCACGTTGGAATCGGTTGTTCAGTCAAAAAATTGTGTTTTTTTGAAAATGAAAAAATGAGCATTATCTTTTACAATTGTGCCTGATCTTTTATTATTTTTTTACACACATTTTTTTTCAAAACTCTCTGCTATCAGTTTTTTATGCTGATTAATAATATTAATATAAAAAGGCATGAAAAGTTAATATGAGATCAGGTACAGTTGTTAAAGATATTGCTCGTTTTTTTAACAAAAGAAAGAACACATGTGTTTTGCCAACCCTTTTTGACTGAACAAAAATAGTGGAGCTGATTGCAATGTGATTTAAGCGGTTATAAAAAAATAAAAGTGTTAGGCTTTATTTTTTTTCAAAGATCGTCTAGCGCCTTTTTGTAGTACTTTTCACCCAATTGTTTCAATCCTTTCTAACTCTGAACACAACTATGTGCAAATATTTTACCTCTTCAAAATTGTTTTTACAAGATGTTTAAAACTAGTATTTTTCTTTTTCTGCTAAAACAAATAATAAGAACTAACATTTATAACGCTTTCAACGTCATTAAAATCCACGTTTTCAAAATTTCCATTAAACTTATTTTTTAAATTGTCTTCAAATTCTGCCAATAACGAAATATTTTCGGAAGTAAAAATGCCATTCGTAAATGATACTCTAACCTTGCTTTCATCATTTGATCCGTGGTTAAGAATTTTTGACCATCTTTCAATTACATCTTCTTTTGTATTAGATTTTTCTAAAATTTTTCAAGGCATTGTAGTATCTCACAAAAAATGATTTGCATGCAAAGCAGTATGAATTTTTTATTTTCAATTTTTTTCTGAACTAGTTTTTAGCAGTAAAAAAATTCTTAGATTTCTTTTGGAATGCTACTATTTTTTGCTCTTTGATTTTCGTCAACGATTTTTTTTTTGTTGACAAAAACCAAATTTTTCATAATTTACCATAACATTTTTCTCAATAAAACTTTTTTCTTACCTTTTCCAACCAAATCTCCAATTTCTTTTTCTGCTTCATCTTTTGCTCCAGCATAAATTATTGAAAGACCAGACAAAATTGAAGTTGGAGAAAAAACTGATGATTCACGAAAAGAATTTTTTAATAATGGTAAAATTTTGCAAGCAAATACAACTTCATGATCGAACGACATCTCTTTTTTCACTCAATCACTCACTTTTTTGAAGAATAAACATTAACGGTGATAAAAGAGTATGAAAAAATGACTAGACTCTTTTTTGATTGAAAGCAAGAAAAAAACACAACTGCTTTTCTTTTTTATGTTTTTAAAGGTAGACAAAAAAAATCAACTAAAAGCATTTATAAAAGACTAAGATTTAGCTGATACAAAGATTTTTTTTGTTGTTTACTTTTAAATCAATAAAAGAGAGGGCGGTGAAGGGGATATACACCTTCAGTCAATCGGATATGAACAAAAAACAAAGAAAACCGAGAAAAACTTTAAAATGCTATTTTAAAAACTTTTCTCAATTTGAAAAATAAAAAACATATTTCACTTTCTTATTTTTTCTTGAATTCAAATAATTGTTTTCTTTGTTAAAAATGTTACAACAAAAATAGCATTAATTTCAAAATATGACATGACGGGCACATTTCGGATAATCTTTTTAGCAGAGAAATATGAAAAGTTCACTTGAAGGTGATACAATTTAAATTATTTCTAACATATTAATGGTTTCGTAGAGATGATTTTTTATTTTTAAATTTTTGTTTATCTTTCTAGAACTACAAAAATTTTTAATTAATGAGTGGAAAATTTAGCTTGTTTTAAAAAACTACGTGTGCGGATTTTTCATTGAAAAACTGTGAATATTTTAAACAAAATTTCTGCAAAGTTAAAAATAAAGTAAAATATTCAAATTAAAATAAGACAAAACCAAAAAAAGGGGAATAAAGAAATGAAATTACTTTTGCCTTTCAAAAAATACGAAAGTGTGCTTCAAATGCTGTCTTAGCGCAAATATTAGAAGCAAATTTTGAAAAACAGAGATCGTTTCGAAGATATGAAAGACAAACCCTTGGTTACTAAAAAAAAGGCATTTTGATAGATGAAAGTGTTTTTTACATTGAAACAATTTGTAACAATTTTTTTTTTTCATTTTTAATAATGTTGAATTTTTGTTTGTTGATTTTTTTTCTCCTTTAAAAAAATTTTTATTCGTGCTTAATTACATTTTGTTTATTTAAATGAAACTCAAAAAATTATAAGAAATATCGTCCACATATTTTTAAAATAAAATATTTAAACTCAATTTTCAGTGACAAAAGTTTGTAAATTTTTTGGGTGTGCGGAAAAACTTGACTGGACGACTTTTAAAAATTGCGAGATTTCCTGGACTGGACTCGCAATTTCTAAATTTTGACGACCACTTTCAACACAATTTCTTGCAGAAATATTACTAATATGTATAAGAAAAAACAATCTATTTTATCATATTTTAATATCTTAAATATATTTTTTAAAAAACTGCGAGTCCAGTCAAGGAAATCCTAGTCCAGTCCAAAAGTCGATCCAGTCCAATTTTTCCACACACCCAAATTTTTTAAGAGTTTGTTTTCTCTTATTTCTTTCGCGAATAAAATTCCACTTTCAATCACACAAATCGATGCCATCACGTATTTATTATAATTCTGCTATAGACACGACGGGCACATTTCGGATAGTCTTTTTAGCAGAGAAATATAAAAAGTTCCATCGGACATGATACAATTTAAATTTTTCTAATATATTGTTCATTGATGGTTTCGTTGAGATGATTTTCTATTTTTAAATTTTTGCTTATCTTTTTAATATCTCAAAAATTCTTATTTAATGAGTTGAAGAATTTCACTTTGGCGAAAACAATATTTTTAAAAAGCTACGTGTGCAGATTTTTTTCATTGAGAAATATTAAGCATTTTAGACAAATTTTCTGCAAAGATAGAAATAAAGTAAAATATTCAAATAAAAACAAGACAAAACCAAAAAAAGGGGAATAAAGAAATGAAATTTCTTTTGCCTTTCAAAAAATACGAAAGCAATGTGCTTCAAATGCTGTTTTAGCGAAAATATTAGAAGCAAAAAAGTTAAAAGTTTTCCCAGACAAATATTTGTACATTTTGAAAAAAAGAGAACGTTTCGAAGATATGAAAGACAAACCCTTGGTTACTAAAAAAAGCATTTTGATACAAGAAACAGAGGTGTAAACTAGGGTCGGTTTTTTAACAGAAAAAAACAGCAAAGGGGGGACCCTTTGAAAAAACTAAAGAAAAGAACTAAAAAAAATCGAAAATGGATTTAAGGAAAAAAACGGAGAAATATGAGTTAAAATTTCCTAAATATGTTAATATAACTTAGAAAAATTCTATTTTTCGAATGTTAGAAAAAAAATTTTTGTGTACAAAAATTTTTTTGATTTAACGATGCCGGCCGCGGCCGGCCGCGATTTTTTCGGCCTCTTTTTACACCTCTGCAGAAAAAAGTGTTCTACATTGAAATTATTTGTAACAATTTTTTATTCATTTTTAATAATGTTCTATTTCTTTAGAGTAATCTTTATTCAAGCTTAATTACATTTTGTTTATTTAAATGGAACTTAAAAAAAAAATCACTCTATAATTGAAAACAATCAGAGATCAAAAGTAGCATTAATATTGAAATAAAAATTAAATTATCAAACACACTGGTTTTAATTTAAATAATTCTTTAAAAAATGAAAAATAACATCATAGACTTGTTTTTTCAAATATTAAGTATAATTATTCAATTTTTCCATTGTTTTCAACAATATGGACGTTAGTTTTCAAAGTACTATTTTTTTAATATGATATAAAATATTAAACTAATTTCTGAACAACAACAATTCAATCGGAAAATAAACGAGTAACTCTTTTATAAAATTGTTTATTACTAATATTTCACAAAAATTAAAAAAAATATTATAGCAAATAAAACATGAAATAGTTTGTAGCATTTATTAACGAATATAATCGCTGATCTTCATGGGAACTCGTTTTTTTGCAGATTCATATTTTAAAGCGAATCAAAAGTACAAAAAAAATTCAAATCAAAAAATTTATTGGTTAATCAAATATTAAAAAAAAATTTATATTTGTATTTTTTTAAAGAATAATTTTTTTTGCATTCACAACAACAAAACAAGCAACATAATTTTTGCCGCAAATATTTGTTTTCAGATATTTCGAAATATTTGTCTTTTTTCAATGAAAAACAGGAAAAAAGATTGGATGAAGATTTTCTTTGTTTTTCAAGTAATATTTTTGTCGTTTTTTAGTGTCTCTAAATTATCTAAAATAAATAAATTGCAGAACGCCAATTAAATAATTTGAATTTTTTATTGAAAGAGTTCATTAAAAAAAGTTTTCTTATTATTATGATGAATTTAATTAATAAAATGTTAACAGTGTTCCAAAGTGAAATTTGATTATTTATCCACTATTAATAAAAGTCATTTTTTTTACAAACAATTTTTTATTTGTATTACTTTTTTCTAATCCTCCAATCTTTTAAAAAAATCGGAATTGGATTCTACAGCTGATTTTTTGCATTATTTTTTCTTTACAGTAAATGTTGATATAAACTAAATGTGAGAACATTACTCCGCCGAAACATTAACATCCCTTGTCTCATAAAAAAAGTATCAGAAATCATAATTAAAACAATGAATTAATACAGTGTTTCCAAGACAACAAATGGATCTATATTCTCATCCATTATTAATAAATGTCATTTTTTTACAAACAATTTTTTAATTTGTATTACTTCTGTCTTTGCGAATCCGCTCTTTTTAAAAAAAAGCGGAATTGGATTTTGCAGCTGATTTTTATTTTTTGCATGATGAAACTTCAACTTTAATTTCTCGGTGTAATTATTTCTTCAAATATCGTTTGTGTTTTTATTAATGTGTGATCCCATATAACAAGCATTTAGATGAATCTTAGAAAAAAGAGTTATAAAAGACAATCGCTGAAAAAAATATTTTATATCAAAAAATTTAAACATTCGCTTTTTATTAAAAAATAAAAGTTTTGTTTGATTTACAAAACTTTACAACTTTTGTACATCATTTTCAATGTTAAAAACAATATTTTTTAAACAGGCATCTGTCTTTTTTTTTCTTTTTTTTCCACCCTTTCAAAAAAATCTATCCTTTTTTAAATGTCAAAAAAATTGTTTCAGCTATGTTCTTTCATTCTGTTTAGTTCATTTTGTTTCAATTTTTTTCAGCGACAAAAACAGGGTTTTTCAATAAAAAAAAGTGTATACATTTTACAAAAAAAATTTGAATATTTTAATTTGACAAAAAATACGTAATTAAAAATAATTGTCCAATCTTTTTTCTTTAAATGCAAATTTATTAGAAATTTCATCATTCGTTGATGTTGCTTTAATGAAAGCAGAACTAAACAATAATAAAGAAATGTGAAAAGATTTATTATAAAGAAACAAAAATATGAAAAATTTGTAATTTTCTTCAGCGTTGAATATTTTTATTATTTTTGACTTTGTACTTGATTTTTTTATCATTTGTGCAAAACCATTTACACACAAAAACGTTCTTTAATTTTATCATTATTTTTGGTACATTTACTTATTATAACTACGGCAACTTATTTTAGCCATGATTAACATTAAAACAAACAAGGACATCAAAAGAAATATTTCTGAGGAGGGGGCACACCGTTGATCTTTTGCCGATTTTACCACGAGGCGGCAAAACTTTATCGAAAATTTCTCAATTATAAGGGGCATGTGCCCCCGCCTTCTGACGTTCTTGAAAACAAATAACAATTATTATTATTTCAATTTTGAATAATTTAAAGTTTAATAAATGTTTTTTTTAAGATTCGAACTAACTTTCATGACCGTGACACATAAGTGGTTGATGGTTCCACGCGATTCATAGACAGTGTTAATAAAGAATTTTTTAGAAAAGTCTTTTGAAATTTTAAAATCGATGAAATCATATCAGTTACAGATTTTCGGAGGGATTTATTTAATATGAAATAAATGATTGGTGTATCACCTATAAAATAAGTTGCTAAAAAACAGAAATATAAATAAAATCGATTATTTACCATGTAAGCAAATCCATGAAAAATGTGCTAAAATTTCAATAAAAACGGGAAATTCCCAAAAAAGCATAAAAATGTGGAGTAATGGCGCTGCAAACATTTCTCCGCAAACACATACTGCTTGAATTGTCATCTGAAAAACCGTTTTATTCAGGAGTGTTGTTTGAAATAAACTTTTTAATTAACTGATTCTAACAGCAAACAGACAAAAATGAATGATTTTTTCTTTTTAATTAATCATACCTGTTTTTGAGCTTTCGATATTGTTGATGTAATAAACATTCTAGTTTTAATTTTTGTAACAATTAACAGTCCGCCATAAAACAATATTAAAAATGCAATGATAAGGCTATTATTCCATGCAAAAAATGTTTGGAAAGAATGAAAATTAAACTAAAAAATAAATAGTTATTTCAAAAATTAAAAATTTTTTAAATTTTTAAATTAAAGTTACCTTTGAATTATTTTCCATTCCATGAATAAGATGATATGGATCATGATGCATTGCGCAGATTTTAATATTAAAAATATGTGGAAGGTGAAATCCGACATAACATTGATACAAAATAGGAGCGCACATCCATAAATAAGTTTTGTAACCACCAAAAACGCGAGTGGCAAGTTTTGGAAAACTCATTTCTAAAAATCTGTCAAATGCCAGAATTACACAGAGCGTTGTGACACCATAAAATCCAACTGAAAAAATGACATAAGCGCAATGCCGCAAAAATGTAAAAGTATAAATTTACCAACACCGATTACGCCAGTAAGATAATATAATTTTGGATTATTACAAAAATGTTCCCCTTTCATAACCTGAATTCCAGTTATAATTCCATTGCATGGAAGAATAAATATATCGTAAATTCCCATCATAAACATAAATTTGTAGCAAGAATATTGAAAAAATTCTTTTTTTACCATTGCAATCATAAATGGAAGATAAGAAATCTAAAAGATTAAAAATATGAAAAAATTCGACGAAACCGTTAAAACACAAATATGAAAAAAAACTTTGGTTGTAATTAATAACAAAACTTACCTCAAAAAATAATCCTGTTAAAAAGTAGACAAGTCCTATAAAAATGCTTGGCCTGCCTTCTGCCAACCATTCGCTTTGAGTTTTTAACGAGCAATTCTTTTCATAAAGATCATGCCATTGTTGTTGATCAAATATAAACATCCAATAGCCCATTATTAAAACTCGAACAAATCACGAAAAAATTAAATTTGTTGAATAAATGCTTTCAGAATCTGCTGCAGATATATGTACTAAATTATTTGTTTGCTTTTATTTTACGATATTATATCAACAATTTCAATAGTAGACGCCTTTGGGGCGAGACATACAAAATGTTATCATTTTTCTAGAATTGTGTGGTTCATAAATTGTTCAAGAGCATACTATTATTCTATTGTGTTTTATTTTTAATCCTTTTTAAAGTTTTTTTAATAGCAGTATTTCCGTTTTGCCAGTGGCTCATTTCTAAAACGGGGATGTGTGGGGGATGATGATTAAAAATCTTGCTCTAAAAAATTGTTAAGAATAATAGAGAATTTAGACTACACATTTAAATAATGTACAAAATTACTGTAATTTCCACAAAAAGCTCTTTTTTTAATTGTTTTGAGCAAAAATCTAAAATAATTTTTTTAATAAAACATCAAAAAACATTCGAAAAAACAAAAAAAATAAAATTCCAGGGATTGTTCAGACATCACGTGACCTTTCTGTCTGATTCTGAGTGATATTTGCGGTATGCAGAGAAATAATATTTTTAGTAATTTATGAACCTGAAGAAAAAACCACTTGAATAATAACCTCAATAATGAATAAAATTGAAATATTGTACTTTTTCGAAAACTGAAAATACGGTAATACTAACGAAAATCCGCTAGCTAGAGTCATAAATTATGACTCATAAATAGCAAAATTTTGACAACTGCAAAATTTGCTCCAAAACTTTTTTGTTTCTTAACATATTACCCCAAGAAAAATTAAATGTTTTATGACTTATTTCGGTTTAAAGTAGAAAAAAAAGTATTAGTAGAAAAAATTTGGCGATTTTTTGAATTTTTTGCATACATAAAACTTTAAAATACCCTAACATCAATTTGTAATCCTTTTTTTTGTAAAAAAGAAATTGAATGATCATTTTTGGGAGTGATTTTAGTGAATAAAAAAAAAAGGATAAATTGTGGAAACAAGAGAAATAAATGGAATTGTTTCATTAAAAAATAGTACCGCTGATCTTTGAATGTTGCAAAAAATGATACTGTATAATTATTCAGGTTTTAACAGTCGCATTTAATTTATCGTGTCAAATTAAAGGCAGCTGTTTAAAAAATTTGTGTTTTTTCCAACATCTTAGTGTTTGTTTCAACCGGTGAAAAATGCCAGTGTTCAAAGCGGAGTTTTTTTTCATTAATTATTTATTAGTTTTTAGCAAGTGAGGTTTTTTTTCTATGAATTTTATAGCTTATTATGAAAAGAAGTTGACAAGCGAATGGCCACGCATGATAATAGAGGTTGCTTATAAAACATATTTCATGTTATTTTCTATAAATTAAAACGTATTCCTGCAAGGATTACGCGCCCTTACCTTAGAATACCGATTACCGCAGAACGGGGGTAGCACACAATATTGCCTGCTACTTTTACAAAAAAATCACTTCTCTTCAGATTTTGAGATTCTACTACATCATTTCTATACTTTTTTCTGTCAAATTAAACCGTTTTAAAATTATAAAAAACTTAATTTTCTGTAAAAGTTGCAAACGATATCCTGTGCTACTCACGTACTATGGGAATCGATATCCTGAGGTAAGGACATGTAAAAACTTGCAGGAATACGTTTTAATATATGGGGATTTACATGAAATATGTTTTTTAAGCTAACTTTATTATCATCTGAAAATGTTCTCTTGTAAAACAAATAATTCATTAGCATTTTTACATAAAAATCAGAATTATATTCTCGGAATCTTCCAGCTGATAATTCTTATAAAAGTATTACGGTATCCTTTAACAACCAAAATAACAACAATAACATCAACAATCGGGTAAAGAATAAAAACTGCAAGTAAGATTTGTGA
>JAQIXH010000147.1:0-19132 GCA_034700145.1 Panagrolaimus detritophagus
AAATGCTTAAATGTTACATGTTTAAAAAAAAGTACAATTAATTTTTTTTCAGAAATATTACATAAACAAAAAATTTTCCCAGTTGCTTACTCCGCCAAAAAAGCAGATACACAACAAAAACTGAAAAAATCCATTCTATGTTTTTTTTGTTATGGATTAAAGAAAAAGTGTCTTTTTTAAAATAAAAATACATCCATCAAACAAATGTCCCCATTGTAAAAATCAAAAAATCTCTTTTTAGAGTAATATTCAATGAAAATTTTTTTCGTAAAACTGTAAAACTTGAAAGTAAAGAAATAAGTTTTTTCTGCCACAATATGATAACAGCTACTTTTTAATGCAGACAACGAAAAAAACAACGATAAATGCATCTTCTTTTTTAACAAATTCAGGATTACATTTTTTTCTTATATGCCCAAAGCTTTTTTTTGTATGGTTCATTTTAATGTCTGCTTATTTCCCCAATATTTTTGATCTAAAAAGCAGATGTTAAAAGCAAATAGCCTTTTAACAGACATTTCTTTCGGAACTTTCTTTCTTTTTTAATTTAATGGGAACTTTTTGAATATTTTATCGAAAAAAAACTGTTGTTTAAAAGTTTGCCATTACAATAAAAAGAATCATATTTTGCGTTAATAAAAATTCCATTGGATTAAACGAAAAAGAAGCAATATTTATAAAATGCCATTGGCATTTAAAAAAATGAATTTTTTATTTGTACAAACAAAAACTCCGTTGGATTTATATCATTATTTTAATCATTTATAGATAAAAAAAATGGTAGTAATGTTTTTCTGTTATTTTAAAAAGAATCCTTCGTCCACATTTCAGCGTTAAACAATTATAATTCTATAGTTTCACTTTAATTCCTGCTGTTTTCATCAATATTTTTTATTTTTAAACTTCAGTTTTATAACATAAAATATTCAAAGTTTTTGAAAAGTTAAATCAAAAGTGAAAAATGATTATTTATTTCAAAAAAAGTGTCTGTCGTAAAATTTATTGCATTTTACATTTCTGTTTTTTTAGCGAAAAATGTCAAAAGGAAAAAGATGGAAAAGAACAAAACTAAATCAATATTGATGCATTTAATTTATAAAGAAAAAACAAAAAACAAAAAATTGCAAAAAAAAATTGTAAACTTTCTTCTAACAATTTTTTCATCAACATTTGCATTTATTTAATTTCAATTGCATCATTAATGATTGAAGGATTTATTATATTTCCATTATTAGGAAAAGATTATAATTTCTTTGTACATCTCAAGTATTTTTTTATTTGCTATCAATGTATGTCAGAAAAATATTGTAAAGATATTTAACATTTGTTAAAATATTCAAAAGCCGACGAAAGAGGTTTTGGATTTTGCCAGCCGTCTATTTTTTGTTCTTTAAAAAAGAGACAACCGATGCAAATAATATATATCAGTGATTTAAATAAATTATATAAATGTGGATGATTCCTCTTAATTTTTAAATATACTGTAGATTTAAATGCTGAAAAACTTTTAACTACCATTTGTTGTCAAATTTCCCCTACCACGATTTTTTAATTTATTGTTTTTTGGCCTTTACATTCACTGAAATGTCTCTTTTAAAAATTATAATTTGTTTAAATTTTACAAAAAATATAAGTGTTTCATCATTTATCATTTAAAAAAGTCAAAAATCTGCGAAATATTTAAAAGCAGAAAAAACGTTTTTCCTCACACATTTTTTTATCTTCTTAGAATAAATAATAATATTGTGAAACTTCCAAATTCAAAAATGTTTTCTGACGCTTTTTTAAAATATTTTAATAGGAGAATTCTGTTGTATTTTGATGAAAGAGTAATTTTTAAAAAAAACCTTAAACACATCGAATCGAAAGGGAAATTTTATGAAAAGCACTCTGGCGAAATGTTTCTCAACAGCATCCAACAAAAAAAACTTTCGTTATTTTTCGCTAATTTTTTCCTTTGTTCTTTTCTAACGAAAAATAACGAAAGTTTTTTTTATTGGATGCTGTTGAGAAACATTTCGCCAGAGTTCGTTTCATAAAGTTTCCCTTTTTATAACAAAAAATTCGATATGTAAATGCCACTTTCAAAAAACAATATTTTTTTCTTAACTCGTCTTTTGTTGGTTTTGGCAAAGTGAAACTTTTTTTGGCGGCATACATTTTTTTGTTGCATTTTTTTGAATCAAATCATTTGACGCGGTTTTGCGCGCCAGAAATTTTAACTTCTCTTTTTTCTTTTAATTTTTTGGTTTTTTGTTTCCTTTAATTTGATTTTTATTGCTTTTAAAATTTACACGCACCTTCTTTTAAAGACGCGCGTCAACGTTTATGTTACTATTTCAACGCTTTTCATTATATTTTTGTTTGTGTTCGAACATTCCGCGCTACATTTACTTAACATATTCTATTTATTTTACAAATACTTCTCCTTAGGATGTCCATTTTCTCTATTATTCGAGTCTTATATAACACGATCCCTATGTTTTTGTTGTCTCTTAACTCATCTTGAGATAAGCTCTTCTTTTTAAATGTAGAATGACGTTTGGTACGAATATTCTTTTATCACTTTATAAACTATTTGTATTCGTGTCTTTTTTTATTTTATTGGGAAGTTGGAATTTACATCTTTCGTCGTTTTGCGCTTTTCGTGATGTGCTTTTGACTGTTGAATTTATATATATGTTAAATATTTTAGTCTTTCTTACACCTGCTGACTTGCTAATAATCCACAGTAATGGCACGGACTATGCAAACTGCACGTCGTTCAAATATATTCAATGTTGAAAAAGTTTTGAATAAAAAAGGAAAGGGTAAAAATGTTAAATATCTCATCAAATGGGAAGGTATGTTTGTGACTGTAGCAAAAAGGTTTTTTGAAATTTTGCATCCTTTGATTTTTTAGGTTTTGATGAAACTACATGGGAACCAGAAAGCAATTGCGTAAGACTTTTTATACAACTGTGACATTTTTACATAATTTTTTTGTAGAAAAATTGCTCTGAACTTATCCAAGAATTTGAAGCAACTCTTCCATCAGTCCATCCACCATATGCTGAAATGGTCAAGGAAGCAATCATTAATCTCAAAAATCGAAAAGGTTCAAGTCGTTTTGCAATTCGTAAATTCATTAATGACCGTTATAATATTCCTGAAAAATTTAATGTAAGTGAATGAGCTTTTTTGGTGCCATTGATAATTATTATTTTTTAGATTAATGCACGTCTTCGTCAAGCATTAGAACATGGTATTACAAATGGAACTTTAAAGCAAATTAATGGTTCGGGTTCTAATGGCTTTTTTAAACTTGCTGAATCTAAAAAGAAGACTACTCATGATGGAACAAATGCCAAACAAAAGGATACTGTTAAATCTGCTTCAAAGAAAAATGGCACAACTTCTTCATTATCAATGAAACCAAAGAAAGTTAAAAAGGCTCCTGCTGCTTTTAAACCTTCTGTACCAATGAAATCTACAAGGGCTGCAACAAAATCATCTGCTGATAAAACACCAAAAACTACAAAGAAGACTACTGATGATGGAGCAAATACCAAACAAAAGGATATTGGTAAATCTGCTTCAAAGAAAAATGGTACAACTTCTTCATCAATGAAACCAAAAACTAAGAAGAAGGTCAACAATGCTGATAAAGGTGGAAAGAAAGCTCAAGCAACTAAGAAAGTCAAAGCCGGAAAGGTATAATAAATTTCTTTTTAATATTGTTTTTCACTTTTATGATCTCTAATTTCGGGAACATATTGCCCATTTTTAAAAGTTGTTCTATACTTTCTTTTGTTTTTTATGCGTAATAAATGCTTATTAAATTAATTTAAGCAACGAAGAATCATACACTTTTTATGTAGCGGTTGTTAACGGTTCATGGTTATGCGTTTAGTCGTGCTATAGTGATCATAATGTTTATTAATTACATATATATTTATATCAGATGGAAGAGAGCTATGATGATGACTGCCGTTGCTGCTGCTGGCTTCTTACCTTGAAGGAATGGCAGCGGATGGACAAGTAAAGCTGAGGCTTTACTTACTTGTACGTGGGTGATGTTGAGCGGAGGAAGATGTAGCTTGGGAAAGCCATGCCTTGTAACTTGACATCTCCGCCCCTCGTTAAATGATGTCCTCATCACTTCGATATATTGGAAAGATAGAGGAAGATATGGCAGGTGATATGATGGTGATAAAAGCTCGAGGTAATTCTGATAAGGCTGTGATAGAAATAAGATATATACAATAAAAATATAAACGTTTAATATACACAATTTCAATTAGAAATTTTGTAAAAATCATTGTGTATTTGTTTAGATAATTTTCGTTTTGATATATATGACATCAAAAAAGTCAACAAATGAGTAGCACTTCTGTTCAATGAAATAAAAATCACCAATTTTATTTGAGCATTTTTCTATTTATTTCTCTCTGCAATACTGAATTTTTTAATTTTTTAAAATATTATTTTGTGATGTCTAATAAATATTAATGGTACAAGGAAACTGAATTCTATGTGGTAATTAAAAGCTCCAATAATCCCACCCAGAAATTATTAATAGTTTTGTAATTTTTATCGTTAATATTTTTTCTGAATTAAATAATCCACTTTTTTCATTTAAATATGCATTTATTCCACTCTTTTTTTTGAATATAATTGCATTATTATAGCATGGATTTATAAAAAGGCAATCAATATTAGGAATATCAAATTTTTTATACAAAACTAATAATTCTTTGTAACATTGAATTAGTTTTTCTCAAACTGCAGAAGATGAGAAAAAAAGTATTCTTCAAATAAAAAAAACTAGTTTGTCTGGGAATTTTTTATTTTGAAAACAAGACAACTTTTTGCGTTTTTTAATCTCAAAGAAAAAGTTCCAAACTGAACAAAATATTCGATTGCCGCTGTAGTCTTTTTTCATACAAAAAATATGTTTGTGAAACACAGCAGAAAAATTTTTTCACACATACGTTTTGAATGTTTAAATTAATTTTAAAAAATATTACATAATCGTTCATTGAAAAATAAGTAAAATTCGTAACAGATTTTGTTTTCGCTTTTAATTCTCAAAAATGGCTTTCCATAATTTTAGCTTTCATTTATAAAAAAATAATGTTTCTTTTCTGTATTTCACACTAATTTTTTACTAATCAAATTACTTTCCGAATTAATCAAATTTTTAAATAGTTTTTCAAAAATGCAAAAAAACCCATTTGTAAATGCTTTTAAAAATCTGCTTGTTAATCTTCAACTTTTTTATTTCAGCAAATAGACAACTTTTGATATAAAAATTGATTGAAGAATTTTGAGAAAAAAAACATTTTTTATTCATCGTAAAAAAAGTGCAACATGTTTCTATATTTTTCTGTAAAAACGAAAAAGCTTTCTCGAAAAAATGTTATGAAATTAAAATTCATTTTTTTTAATTTTTTATTATTTTTTATTATTTTTGGATTTATAAAAACACAACAGTTTTTGACCATTTATAACTTATAATATGAGACATTGTTTGCAATGCAACTACAACAATTGCCAATTGTCACATTCATTAAAAATTTTGTGATATGGGAAATATAACCCATTGAATGATCATTCATTCGAATGATAAATAGATAATTTTTTATAAAACATTTTGCAAATTGATATATTTCAGAAATATAACACAGAGTTTATGTGCCACAATCAATTTTAAAAAATCAAAATGCATGACATCTATCTTGAACAAGATAAAATGCCAGTGTTAAAAACTTATTGCAACACAAAAAGTTAGGCAAAAGTAGGCTCAAAAAATAAAAAAATTTATGGCGCACAAAAAAAAGATAAAGATAAAAAAAATGTAAAAAACAAGCAACGAATACTGTATTTCACACATCTCAATATACAGTAACCATTGCTTAAAAAAGGAGCGAACTTTCAAATAAATATATTTTAAATTTATTATATATTTTAAAACCAAGCGAAATAAAACATACAAAAAAAACTTAAACAAATAATTAAACAAATACCTATAAGAAATCATGCATTAACGCGTTTATCGCGAAGATTTTGCTTCTTCGAAAAATTGAAATCGATTGATTTCTCAAAAAATTGACGAAAAGCAGCTGCAGCATTTGAATCTGCTTCAGAAGTATTTCCATTGGTAGAACTTGAAGCAGAACGAGCAGCACCAAGAACATTTTGACCAATAATATTATTAGAGACATATCCATCAAGATTGGCATCATGAGAGGAACTGAAAAATAAATAAATTAACACTGTAAAATGAATGAAAAACATACGAAAAAGTATTCCAAATTTGTCTTCCACGTTCAGCTAAAAAGAAACAAAAATTATTTTCAACAAAAAAGCAACATAAAACATACCATAACGTTGAGCAATAAATACGGGTGCTGGAATACTTGTAGGAGATGTGACAATCTGGAAATCATAGCATAAAGCATTTGTTAAACGTTCAAAAAGATCGAGGTTGACTTCTTTTTCAGATGAGTACAAAATAGTGTACTTTGGAGTCTTTGCTGTACCCTAAAAAATGGATTGTTATAATTTACAAAAGATGAAACAAAAAAACTTACATGAAGAGCCAAATGAGAATTTAAATAATATTCACAAAATGCACTGCTGACAACATTTTCATCAACAACAGTACCAGGACGAATATTTTGGACATCAGATCGATTTTGTGGATCAATCTAAAACACAAAAAAATTTAAAAGCAGATAAAAAGTAAACATACATTTTGTTTGAAGAAACGGATTTGATGGAGCTTTGAAGGAATAATTACAGAAACAGGTGCACCAGGAGCATATTTATCACAGATTGCAGTAATAACTCTACAAAAAATGAAATAAAAACTGAAAATAAAATAAAAGAGAACATACGGCATTTCATATTTGAGAACACTGCGATATTTGCCTTCATCACATCCTAAAAAAATACTTTGTATATTATTCAAAAAAGTAAAACAAACATACCACTTCGGAACAAAATAATACGAGTTGGTGCACATTGACGATTTCTTTGAAAGCGTTCAAATACTTCTTCAAGTAATTTATCAAGAACGCTCAACTAAAAAAAGAAACAAAGTAGACAAATACAGTAATATAAAGACAAACTTTTTCATCACGATGCATAGGAGAAAAGAAGAAATTGCCAATAAATTCATTAGCCATTGCACCATCATTTGCACAAAATCTAAAAGAAACTTAGTGTAAAAGAAGATAAAACAAATACACAAACCCCAAGACAGAGACATTAGAAGGAAAAGCACTTCCAGCATTTTGAGGTGGAACACTAACAGAAGAATTTGTTTCTTCATGAGGATTAGATACACCAGGATGATTCATTCCAAGACCAACAAACAAAACATTTTTATCAAAAGGAAAATCAGCCAAAACAACGCTATGATTAAGACCTAAAAAAATTATAATTATATATTCAAAAAGCATTATTTAACTCACCACCAAGTTTAACATTGGCCTTTGCAACAATATTTTCAAGAGAAACAGGTGATTGTTCCATAACATTGTAGATTGTCTTGGTTGTAACGCACTGTGAAATAACTTCATATTTTCTTTCCATACCTTTGATGATTGCTGTAAAAAAAGTTTCTTATGAATAGAAGAGAAAGACACAATAAATAAACTTACAATGAAATTTAGTATCACGATCAGAATGACCAAAAAGAATATATTCACAGCCTTCATCACGAGCAAAACGAAAAGCAGCTTCAATATTCTCAGCATCACATACAACTTGACGCAAACCATATGGTTCATCGATTTGTAAGCCACGAAAACCACATTCTTCATAAAATCGTTTAACAAATGCTCTAAAAAATAAAGGATAACATAAATGAATTAAGTGACAATAAACAAAACATACACAAATTCTTTAAATACCATACGTTCATTTGGGACAATCAAGAAAATTCCAAGCCATCGTTTAAGTGTTGCACCAATTTCATATTTTGCTTGTTTTGGTAAACGCCATTTACCATTTGGTTCAGGGGTAAGAGTACCATTTGCATACCGAATTTGTGGAGCTAAAAATGTGGAATATAAAAAAATAGTTTCCTGGAAAAGGAAGAGAGATAGAGATGGTGCTTTCAATGATTAATCATTTGCCAACAAATTGATAAATCATTGGCACTGATACCATTATATGTACCACGGTAAGCTGTCTGATATATAAAACAAAAAGCAAACAAACCTTTCAAAACACGAGCAGGTACTTTTAATGGTTCTTTTACAACACTAATTCCAGCTTTTTTCATAAATGGATCAGTTCCAAAAGAAAAAGATTGATAACAATTTAAAATTTCACGTTCTTTGGTAGTAGGAGCAACAGCACAAGCCTTAAAAATAAGGATTAGCTAAAACTTCATACGGTATTGCACACATACTCTAACAATATTTGCAATATCATATGAAGTAATATTTGCATTTCCAGTACGTTGAAATTCAGCAACAACCATTAATTCAAGTGGAAAATATGGTTTAAAACCTTGAACTTTCTTTGCACCAATCTAAAAGAAATCATATAAAGACAGGAATAAACAAAGAAAGCTTACAGCTAAAGGCCAATGTGGATAATTCAGTGAAATACCGTAACGTTGAAAAAAGTATTGAGCAATACTAACTTTAGCACCATTATATTCAATGAAGGTTTTATTTGCATCACCTTGAGTTAAACCAGATAAAAGGATAGAAGTATTTTGTCGATTACCATAAATTGGAAGTACTTCAAGATCTATAAAAACAAACAATTATGTAAAAAGGTGCAAAATGATAAATAACTTACGATTGACAAGTGATACAAGATCAAGCAATTGACCACCATTAACAGTTTCTTCAGGGTGAATATTAGCAGAAGCACATAGCTAAAATAATAAACATAGTTAACTTTAAACAGATATATATGTAAAACTACGTAATAATCAAAAGCAAAGAAAACAAAATTGCATCAAAATTGTTCACTTGTGACAACAACAAAAAAGCTATCAATTTTTTTTCGAGAATCTCGTTTTCTTCTATGATTACAGTAGCTTTTAGATCATATTTTTTTAAAAACAACTCACCATTTCAAGGAGATTTATTGAATGAAAGAAAGGAGTCCTCTTAGCTAAAAAAATAACCAAAATTTAAGGTATTCAAAAAACAGAAGAATGCAAAAACTTACATTCAATAACAACAGCAGGGACACCTTTATTTTTAGGTCCTTCAATACAAGCAACAGTTTTTGATGCACCAGCAGCCAAATATTTTCCACTTTTAAGATCAACAATATCAAATTCATGCTAAAATATATCCATAGAAAGTTGCGAAATGTATGTACTATTAAAAGCTTACTTCTTGAGGTCGCATAAAATATGCCTTCTTTGCATCAAACATTACATAATGTTCACTAAAATCGGCATAATTTAGATATGAATGTAGTATTAAAGAAAAACTTACGGCTTTAAAGATGCATGACGAGATGTTGCCAATTCCAAGAAGCGAAGAATATGAAGTGGTTGTTCAGAAAGATCCAAGCTTTTGTTCTTCATCAAATCTCGAACATTAAAAACATTGTTTTCAGGTTTTTTTACTGTAAGAGTGATTTTAACAGGAATATTAATTGCTTTAGCAGTTTCATCTTTGGTAAGAAACATTGTATTTTCAAGAGAACCAAGTACAATAAGAGAATACAAAGTTGTAGCACAATCATAACAAAAATGATCAGGATCACTCCCAAAAACATTTGGATATTTTCTAATAAATGCTGAGAGCAATTTTCCAAGCCATTGACGATTTTTAACAGTTGTATAATCATAAGTTCTTCGATTTGGATCAACAAATGGATAAGATTTTCCAGCATAACGTCCAGTTTCACAAACTTTTTCAAATTCAAGATGGTAATGAAAGACGTCACATGCCTAAAAACAGTAAAATATATATATAATTTTTGCATCATTAAACGCTAAAGCACTTACAGTAATTTGAAGATCAAACATATTTGTTGAAAGTTTGACTTGAACATCACCATCACGAACTGTTCCACGTGTTGCATATTCTTTATTAAAGGCAACTTGATCACCAGGTTCCAATCCCAAACGATTTAATGTTGCCATACATTGACGATTTGCATCATATATTTCTTTTTCTTTTTCTTTTGCACGAGTCTAAAAGTGGGTTATTAAAGTTAGCAATGATATTTATGTAAACCAAAAGAGAAAAAAAATACTTACTTGTTTTTGCATGCTGCTGTTAACATTTTCTGCAGTAGTATTGCTGCCATTGGTAGCTTCAGAAGACATATTTATGTCTAAAAAATAAAAAAGATTTAGAGGCAAAATTGTAAAAAACAACGATGGAAGCAAACGAGATAAAAATATGATGAATGAAGGGTTTTCTTTGGCTTTTCAGGGGTTTAAATACTTTTTTGTAAGACGTTTAAATTTGTTATGCAAATTTTCCTTTTGTTGAAAAAAGTGTGAAAGTTCTGGAATGTTACTTTTTTTGTTGCAATTTTTTTATGCAGTTTCTTTGTAGAAAAAAAAATAATAAAGTATTGATATTGTTTCTTTTGGGTTTTTCCACAAAAGATTATTGTGCACGTATTAAAAATATTGACTTATATTAATTATGCATTTCCACGTTATTTTTTGCTTATCAATCATGGCAAAATGTCAGATATGTTCAGCAAATTTTTATCTATCAGTTTTTTGTTTTTTTTATGAATCATTTACGAAAAATCTATTAAAACATTTCTTTAAAGGGGGATTTGCTTGTTTTCCACTTTCTCGTTTCCCATTCAATGTAAAAAACAGACAGAAACAAAAGCAGCACACAACAGTTTTTTTTTATTTATTCTAAGAAGATAAAAAAATGTGTGAGAAATAACGTTTTTTTGCTTTTAAATATTTCGCAGATTTTTGACTTTTTTAAATGATAAATGATGAAACACTTATATTTTTTGTAAAATTTAAACAAATTATAATTTTTAAAAGAGACATTTCGGCACTGCTCTTTTTGCGAAAAAATTTTTGCATTGTGATTATTATTGTAATAAAAAAATTGTATAAATTTTATATATCACATTTTTTTTGTATTACATATTTATGTAGACTTTTTTATTGTATTAGTTTTAACGTAATATTTTTTTCAGAAGTCAAGATTTGCGTAGAATTTTTATTGAATGAATTTTTTTAAGAGAAATTTTTTTGTATTATTTTTTTCACAAGTCCAGATTTGTGTAGAATTTTTCTTGAATGGATTTTTTTAAGAGAAATTTTTTTGTATTATTTTTTTCAGAAGTCCAGATTTGCGTAGAATTTTTCTTGAATGAATTTTTTAAGCAGATTATGAATCCTGTTTTCCGAAAAAAAGTTGTCACAATACTTTGGGGTGAATGAACTAAAGAACTACTTCAAAAATAATTTAAAGAATCCAAATAGATCCTTGGGATCAAAGTTCAATTGTTATTTATAAAACTGAAGCAATGTCCCAACTTAAAAGTGTTAAACCTGTAACCGTTTGGACTCCCACAGATTCTGGAGATAATTCAAAAGAAGTTAGGGGCACTAAAAATTCATTGACAGCAAATTTTTTTTAATTTTGCTGCTGATAATGGAACAATGGTTTTTATCGAATTTATTGCCTTGAAAATTTTTCAAACGATCGAACAACAGGGAATTGGAATTTCACAAATGAGGTTTTTACACTTTAACTATTATATTAAAAACCTTTGACTGTGGGATTTACATGTTTTTATAAAAAGGATTAAAACAACTAAACTTAAATTCTTGTAAATAGCCCAGTTAATTGCAAGCAATGTGGACACTTTATGCGTCAATTTGGTTCTAATGTTAATTGTTAATTTTTTTCTTATTTTAGTTACTTGCCATAATATTTTGTACATTATATTTATGTGATATTGTTCAAACATTTTTTGAAGCATTTAAAAAATATCAAGTTTATTTATGTAATATTAAATGTAAAACAAGAGTAAATATAAACACAATTTGTTTAATTTCAGAAATTGATGAATTTTGACAGATACTACAGAATTCAGTGATACATACTTTTCAATGTTTTTGTAATTTTACAAATATAATTTCCAAATATAAATTTTTGCTTAACAAAATTACATCATTTTCTGGCTTTGAAGTTTTTGTGTCACGTGTTTTATAGGCGACAGACAACTGAATTTTTCCGTTAAAAGTTGATTTTAAGTTTTGAAACCAATGTTTTTTCAATGCCTCTTCTTTTATTGCATTCAAATTTGTTAATTTTCCAAAAGAAAATGACGTAATAATTTCCAAAGTTGGTGTGTTGTAAAATTTTTCATTGAGAAAGTCGGACATTCCATCGAAATAAGTATTCATATTAATAAAACATTGTTCTATTTCTTCCCGCCAAAATTTAATATCTCTGAATTTAAGTTTCAATACATTAATATTAATATTTGTTGTATCACATGCATTTGGGAGAATCCAATTGTATTTTGCTTGTCTTAATGACAGAATTTTAATATTAAAATTGTTTGCCATGAAAAATTGGATACCTTTACCAATGTCTCCAGTTTCACTAATTTGTAATTCTTCAATATCTTTTGAATGTAACCACTGGAATGAAATTTGGTGAATATCAGTGCAATAAAAGAGATTAATTTTGAAAATTTGAATTTTTTGTGGGATATATTGAAAAAAGGTAATATCCAGCGGGTCGTGCCTTTTAAAAACAACTTTTTTGATTCCAATCTGTAACATTTCAGCAAATCTTTCTGGGTTTTTTGGAGTACCATAATATCCGTCTTTGTTGATAAAAATACCTGGAACAACATAAGGAGAATGATCACGATGCCATTTTCTTTGTGCATCAGTTGAGAAATTAATACCGTTATTATGAAGCGACAAAACATTAAAATTTTTGAGGTGACGAAATAATGCTGCATGAAGTTGTTTGTTTGTTTTTTTGAAAAAAAGACAAACAAACAAAAGAAAATGAAAAAAAAATGAAAATTTTCGCTTCACAATCAGAAGACTCACTGCTTTGGCTTATCTTCCAGTTGATCTGGTTCCAGCAGCTTTCGATGTGGTTGAAAAAGAAAGCAGCCAAAAAGAAGCGCTTCCAATATTGAAATACTTCAAAAGGTATTTTTTTTATCATTTCATTTTTTAAAACATGAATATATATCTTTTTTTTAAGAAATTATGTTAAAAAGGATAAGATCAAAATAAAAGGAAAAGTAACAGATGTTTCACCATTATTCCCGGTGCCCTCATGGAACCATCACAACAGCATCATTGAAGATCTTTCAACTTCAAATAATGCAATTGAAGCATTCAACAAACAACTGAATGCTCATTTTTCTGCAAAAAGACCAAAACTTTCGAGCTTACTTAATGTTTTGAAGGCTGAGGATAAATTGGCGGATGATAAATTGGTTCAATATAATTTGCACCCAAGTCAAGGAGTATCATTAGGAGGAAAATTATCAAAAACTGATACAAATGGGAAAAAAAAGGAACCAAAAAAACATTACAGCAGCAACGACGTCGACATCCGCGAAGCAGTTGAAAAATTTGATGAATTAGATGAAGAAAAACGTACACAATCAAAAATATTACAACACTTGGATACAATTCAACTTCTGCTAATGAGAAAAAAAATTGATGATCTAATTCAAGTTTGTGAAGAAAGTGAAGAATCATCAGATGAAGATGATGAATATACAAAAATTTTAAGAACAGTATAATCTTATTTATTTCATTCATGTTAAAATAAAAAATGTCAAACTCCACCTGTCCTTATTTTAATTAAACATTAAATACTTTAGTATTCAGTTTCTTATAGAGAAAAAATAAGAGTTGTTCAGGCAGACTGCGCTATTTGGAAAAACAAGATATTACAAAACATAATTATGCCAAAAAAATCCATTCAATAAAAATTCTACGCAAAAAAGCACTTCTGAAAAAATATTACGAAAACACAAACATACAAAAAAAATCCATTCAATAAAAATTCTACGCAAATCTTGACTTCTGAAAAAATATTACGTTAAAATTAATACAATAAAAAAGTCTACATAAATATGTAATACAAAAAAAATGTGATATATAAAATTTATACAATTTTTTTATTACAATAATAATCACAATGCAAAAATTTTTTCGCAAAAAGAGCAGTGCCGACATTTCAGTGAATGTAAAGGCCAAAAAACAATAAATTAAAAAATCGTGGTAGGGGAAATTTGGCAACAAATGGTAGTTAAAAGTTTTTCAGCATTTAAATCTACAGTATATTTAAAAATTAAGAGGAATCATCCACATTTATATAATTTATTTAAATCACTGATATATATTATTTGCGTCGGTTGTCTTTTTTTTAAAGAACAAAAAATAGACGGCTGGCAAAATCCAAAACCTCTTATATATATTTGAAGTAAATAACAAGACACTTGTTGTGTTTGTTAAAATTTATGTGTTGCATTTTGAAAGAAATACTTAAATGGTGAACTGGTTCGCAGTTGAGGCAGTATTAATAACTAAATTTTTTTACATTTGTACGACAGTTAAATAAATACTTTTTCTACATTTTACTCATAAACAAATCTGTTACATTTTTCGCCATTATTTTCTATTCCTGACTTTTTAAAACATGTAAAAAGAAGCAAAAAAAGAGTAGATAAAAATTAATTACAGTAAATTAAAAATGAAAAAACACAAAAAAATTTTTCAACAAAAACAAAAGTATTTTTTGGAATGCAAGTACAATTTTTTATACTCTGATAAAAAAAGTTACTGTATTTTTTAAAATTCACGCTAACAGATGTCCCCTTTCTAATAAATATTAAAAACCATTACCGAACATTTATTATTTACCAAAAACAAATAAAATGCAGAAAAATATATATGCCATTAATTTTATTAGCCTTCTAATTCTTGAACAAGTCTTTTTAATTCCGGTGGAGTTGAATCAAAGCAAACATCTTCATCATCTTCTTCTTCTTTTGGTTGAAAAATTGGAGTTTCTATCATTGGTGTTGGAGGTGGAGTTGTTGGAATTAATGGAGTTTCAACATTTTGTTGTTGTTGTTTGTGTGGTTCCTAAAATGAACAAAAAATTTATTAAAAAGGTTACAGAAGGCTTCGTACTGGAATTGGTGATAAAGAAGAACGACTCTGTCACCAATATAAAAATTGCATTCAATGAAAAAAGTTATCTTCTCAAAAATCTTTTAACTCAATAAAACCTCTTGAAAACCCCAAACCACAAAAATCCCGCACCTCTTAAAATCCCCTCTTTAAAATTCCTTACCTCTTTTTTCACTTCTATTGTTTTCACTTTCTTTGCTGTTTGTAGGGATGAATCAGATTGAGATTGAGGTTGTTGTTTTTGAATTGGTTGTGATGCTCGAGATCGTTGTAATCTTTCTTTTTGTTGTTGATTCTTGTTTGGAGCTGGTTTTATTGCAGACTTTTTCTTTCCATTTTTTGATAAAATTCTTTTCTTTCCACATTCAATAAATATAAAACATAAAATAATTGATTGAAAAAATCCACTGAGAATTATTGTAAACATTTTTCAAGAGAAAAGCAAAAAAATCAAAGGAAAAGTTGACAAAAAATTGTGAATGTTTTTATGCAAATTTTAATAGCAAAGTCTTTATTTGAGAAAAGCTAATGACAATTATCTAAATAACAAGCGAAGTCCCGGCGGAGCCGGTACTTCTGACTAATTCTTTAATATTTACAAATACATAACATATAAAGTTTATGGATTGTCTGCTTTCTTAGTATAAAGTTTGTTAAAACTAAAAAACTCCCAATAAAAACTCGATAACATTGTCATTTTTAAACTTGAAAGCTCATTTCTTTAAATCTCTCACACTGTTGATCTTAAAGCTGTATGCAAAAGAGCACAAAATTAAAACCTATACATGCTTTTTATGTCTTTGTAATCAGCATTTATTATTTGTTTGTTAAATAAATTATCTTCAAAACAGAAATCCGAAAAGTACTGCAAATATAATCAAATTCCACAAAAGCAAAATAATAACATGTTTGAATTTCAAGCTTTTCTAAAATTTTTTTATTATGAAAGTACTGCAAAAAAAACTATGACAAAAAAATACTGACATTTGTAAAGAAAATCTTAATTTAATTTTCTTTTTTTTGTATTTTTTATCTATTTTTTATCTTGCGAAAAAATAATTAAAATAGTTTTTCTTTCAAGAAAAACTAACTTTTTTGTTATTGTTAAAAAAGAGACATTCATTCCTTTTTATCATTTTCATTTATAAATTAAAGAAGAAAAAAACCGGTTAATGAATTTTGCTTCCAACAAGATAAAGATAAATGAGAAAACTATAAAATCTATAGTTTGTTTTTATAAAATCAAGAAAATGTTTTTCACTGTAACTTTATTATTCTTTTTTAACTTCTGACATTTGAATTTTTAATACAGTTTTTAATGTACTTAAAAATTACCATGCAAAACATCTGTATTGTTGTTCTGCTGATAATTTTGTTTAAATTTATGATGGACAAAAAAAGCGAATAAATGAACTTTTAATTGGTGATTATCATGATAAATCAGGAAATTATTACATTGGAAACGTAAATAATGTGCTTACAACAGTTGCATATTATCAAAACTCGAGAAATTACATAAAAGAAAAAAAACAAATAAAAAATTACGATATTTTCAATTTTTCTTTATAAGTTATCATTTTTATCAGCATTTTACCTAATAATTTTTTTATCAATTTGTATAAATATTAAGATTTTGCATGTTTTGGTACCAAAATTATGTTCATTTCACAATTTAAAAAAAAGGTGCACATCCTGATTCAAATAAAACTATTTTTGGTTTTTTATTTTCGTGTTTTCAAAATTGTCATAAATCTGGTATATCAAAAAATAACAATTCCATAAAATTTCTCGATTTTTCTGGTTGCAAAAAATGACTTAGAAAATGCCATGGAAATTGAATTTTATTGCTTTTTTTTCTTAGAATTTTTTATGGAATACTTTTTTTTGGTGACAACAAGCATTTTTTTCCTCAAAAGAAATGGATGCATTTTGCATCGATTGTCTTCACTTTTCTTTCTTTTTTTGGAAATCAGAAAAGAAATGAAGCATAACTAAAGTAGTTTATTCCATGGGGATCCAAAAAATCGGGGGATTCCCCAGGGAATTCCCCGGGGAAATCACCGCCATTCATCGAAAATCCTGTTTTGACTAATTTTTAATATTGTCCTCCATTTTGACTTAAAAAAGGCTTATTTTTATTTTCGAAATATTTTTAAACAGTAAACAAAAGCTAAAAAAAGTATCCTGAAGTTCAATAACATCGCGAGCATAATATTTTACAATACATGTTATTTTTGTATTTAATAAAAAAACAATCTCTATTCTTTAAAGCCAGAAAAAACTTTTGCGGGGAATCCGTTTCATTCCCCGCCAAATATCGGGGAATCCCCCGGGGAAGGGTAATAAACAACCCAAAGCATTACGCTTCCTGAAAAAAAGAAGGAGCTGCTGAAAACAAAAATAATGCCATTGGCTTTTTTGGATTTTTTTGGAAGGCTTAAAAATTTCATTATTTTGTCAACGACAATTTATTTTTTAAAAGCTAAAAAACTGTTTTATTAATTAAACAACCATTAAAAAAATGCTTGAACCAATTTTTGTAACGATTTCCCGCAAAAATCGGGAAATTTCCCTTTGACAACCCTGATTTCAACCCAAAAAACTTCTTCATCTTCGAGAGTTTTTTCATCAGTTTTAAAATTTATGACTCTAGATTTTCCATCAACTGGTTCTCGAAGGCTTGCTTTCACAACTTTTACCACCCAGCCGGACAAATGAGTGTTCGAAGATTTTCAGGAACTAAAAAAGATACAATTCAAAGGGGCGGAAGTACAATGTCATCTGGACGAAGTTTATTACCTGCAACTTTAAGGGTAAGTTTTTATATTTACAAATTTTTGAAAAAATTACATCTTTGATAAAACTAACTGATAACACTCAGAAATGATCTATTCGGCAAAAATTTTTTGGTTTTTGTATGTCAACTTGTTTTGACTGAACAATAATTTTTTAAAGTTTGGTTTTGTGTAACTGGATCCAAAATTAATGATTTTTTATAATATTTTTTTTGTAAACATTGCCTCCTTGAAAATTCAAAAAATCTAGGTAAAAAATTTGAAAGTGATCATCATATTTTGCAAGTACCATGAAAAACATTATTTTTTGGGATTCATCAAAAAATTTAATCATTAAGCTGCTGCATATTTTTACTTTAAAATACAATTTCAGATATTTTAAAATATACACGAGTACTGAGAAATTAAATTGCGATTGAAAATTTTCCTTTTTATTTTTCTCTGATTCGTCACAAAAGTTAAACTACCCGAACTAGCAAGGAATGCGAAAAGAATGCAAAAACGTGGCATAAAGAAGGCGTAACACGAGAAAATAAAAGATTTTGGCAAAGTGTTTTCCCGTTTTACGCCTTCTTTTTTATTTTTTGCTAGTTCGGGTAGGTTTTTGTAAATTTTCTTTTAAAAATACTTATCGATTTCAAAAACTCCACAAAAAACATTTTTACTTCGAATGACTTCAAATTCTTCGACAATAAACATTTTAACACAAACAAAAAGTGGTAATAGTTCATCAATTTCATTTATTCAGGCAAAATTTGAACATGATTCACAAGATGATTCTGCATCAAATCCTCTATTAATTAATGATTTGGATAGATATACTTCAGATGAGTTAAAAGAATATCGACAAGTTTTTAATATGTTTGATGCAGGTTAGTTTTTACTTTTCAAATAAAGAAAATTTTTTAAATTAAAAATGCCCTATGGTTTTAAAAAAGATGATAGCAGAGATATCTTCTGTAAAATGTTAAACTGTTTTTGATATTTTTAGTCTTTAAAAAAAATCGAAAACGCTATTTTTTTCTTTTTTTTTTTGGCTTGCTGCTAGCCCGAACACTAGCCGATTTTTGAGGGTGAGTTTTTGTGGTGCACATTAGAGTGTGTTAACACAGTGCTGGTTGACAAGAAAGCCTTCATCTGATTATTTTCTATAGAGTGTTTGAAGGGTTGGAATTCGTTTTAACCTCGGATCCACCGA
>JAQIXH010000148.1:0-19086 GCA_034700145.1 Panagrolaimus detritophagus
CTTTTCAAGATTCTTGAGACTTGAAAAAACATAGAATTGTAGTTTAGCATGTGTGGAATATACTGGGATTAAAAAAATAATAAAAAATCAAACAGATTCTGAGATAAAAATTCCACAAGTTGAACGCTTTTTTGATCAAAAAAAAAATTGTCAAAAAAAAATTGAAAAATCAAATAAACTGGTCCCGAGTGGAAAACGCTTTTCTTTTTTTTCAACGATGACGCTTTTTTTTATTTTATCGGTTAGTGTACCCATTGAAATGGCGAAGATTTGTGACGAAATAATTTCATTGAAATAATTTTTTCAAAAACAACAAGAAAATAGTTTTTTCTAAACCTTCTATAAATTGGTTTATAGCAGTTTATTAATTTTATTTTGCTTCAAATGATGAAAAATCAATATATTAAAATTTTAATTTCTATTGGTCGTTGTCGAGGATATGTTTGACATATTGATAAAAAATCAATATATCAAAATCTAGCTTATTGATTTAAAATTTTTTCTTGTTGTTTCAGAAAATACAAATAAACATTCCTATTAAAAAGATTTTAATAAAAATATTTAAAAAACACCAAATAATGCTTACAGAGCTTTGAAGAATAACAAATTTTTAATTTTAGAGAAAAAACGACGTTTAAGCGGCAACGATATCTGATGAAATATATTTTTGTGGAAATTTATAAAGTGGTCGTAATGGTGAACAAAACTAAAACGTAATTTAATGTTACGTTTTTTTGTTTTTGCTATCATACATTTTTACAATTTTTGAAAAAAAACTTATATTGCGAACATCTAAATTTAGCACAAAAGATATTTTTGAAGGACAGAAAAAACAAAGGGCAAAAAAGGCAGTCATTAATTTCGAAATGTATTAATTTATCTTTTTAATTTCAGAGCTGACAGTGCTAAGAAAACTGAAAAAAGTAATATGCAAAATAAAGAATAAAATCAAAAAAATCAAATCATTTCCCTTTGACAATTAAAATTAGATTTCCGTTTTTTTTTAAATTTAACTAATTTGAAAAAGAAATTTATTTCATTCGTAAGTTATAAGACAATACCACTCTAAAATAGAAAAATTTGTTTTACTTGTAATTTTAAAAAATAAACATTTTTAATTTTTAATGTATCATGTGGATTCAATGTATGGATTCCTTTCGTGCTTGAAATTAATGCCTTGGATTAACTATTTTATTTAATTATGAATCATTATGCTGAAAATTTTTAACAAACTTTAAAATATTCAAAAATTAGGAAAAATAAATGTTTGCAACATTTTTAAAAATCAATAAATGATTTTTTTCATTTATCAAAGAGCCACAAAAAAATGTCGGTAGATTTTTATCGCGTTTGCGAAAGCTAACATTTTTTTCAAAAATTATTAGATGCATTAAAAAGCGAGACAAAAAAATTTTGCAAAAAAAAATAAGAAAAATCGAAAATTAGTAAAATCAGAAATAATGTTTGTATTTTTCGTTTTTCCTCAAAACGTTTTCCGTTTAAAGTAAATGCCTCAAATGTGTTTGTATTTATTATTTTTAAATGTTTTGTGAAATTTGTTTATATATTTCTAAAACATTTTCATTTTTGTATTCAACAAAAAATTTCTAATTATAAGTGTTTTCATAAGAATCACTATCAGTGATAGGCAAAACGTTTAAAGGAAAAACACATGATTTTACTTTTTTAAAGGGCACTTTTATTAACCATAATTGTATCGTTTGGACAAATTTTTACAAAAATATTCAAAAAAGAATTAATAAAACTGTTTTTTTATTTATAAAAAAGAGACAAAAACTGTGCATTAAGAAAAAGACAGCGATCTATAGTAAAATATCAAAAAATTTATTGAAGAAATGCACATCTCTTTTTCTGCTGCTCTATGCTTAGTAGAAAAAATTTGAAAGAATATTAAAAGAAAATTTTATTGAAAAACGCAAATACTATTTTAATATAGTAAAAAAATACATCATTTTATACATTATTTTTGATCGGCATTCGAAAGTCAAAATGTTTATTTGCAAAATTTTTTAATGAAAGGAACAGTGGTAACAGATATTGATTGAAATGTTTTTTGGATGTCCGACAAAAATAAATAAAAACAAAAGATGCAAAAAAATACACGTTTTATTGTCACCAAATTGCTTACTTTTAAAGTTTAAAAAAATTAAAAAAGAGATAATGGAAGAACAAAAACTTTTGCTTTTTTAGTTGAAAAAAAAACACAGCAATTTTACATTATTATTGGTCGAGTTTTGTCTTTGTTCATTTTTCAGCATTACATTAAGCTGCAAAACTGTTAGTATTTCTTTCTTCTTTTACAAATACTTAAACAAAAGTTTTCGTAAATTTTCTAATTAAAATATTCAAAAAAATTAACAAAGTTTCACCACAGAAAATAGCTAAAACATAAATGGTACATGCTGAAAGAAAATCGCATTTCTTTCAGTTTGCACCATAGCAGAGAAAGAATAAAAAGCATTTTGTCACAAAACTGACGAAGCTGCCTTCAATGAAAAAAAATGCAATGAAAGAAAAAAATCATTGAATTGATTTTTTTTAAAACATCTGCGCCAAAATAAATATTTCGATTGTGCTAAAAAAAGAAAGATTGAAAAAATGATGAATTGAAAAAGCAATGACGATGAACGAAAAATAATATTTTGAGTTTCAAAAATACCACATAAAACGTTTAACGAATTTGCGGTAAAAATTTTTTGACAGCATGAAGTTTTCTTCATCACATATCAAAGAAGAGAGAAAAACAAACATCAAAAACATTTGCGATGTTTTGTCTTTTACACTTTTATTATTTCAACAACAAAAATCGACGAAAACGAAAAAGGTCTTTTTTTAAAAAGAACGACAAAGTGTTTCCTAAATTTAGTGAATTCGTTTTTTAAAATATTTTAATAAAATATTTGAATATCTAAACAGGTAATATAATTCAGAAATCATCGCTATCCAAGACGGTAGAAAAATATAATCAGCAACATAATAAAATTATTAACAATATTTATTTCAAACGATTAAAGCAAAATAACAAAGATTTATAATGTAAAAATTGTATGATACTAAATTTAACGAAAAAATTATGTTATTTGTTTTTAAATCTGAGAAATGTGAGAATCCAGAAAGAGCATCGTGGAAAATTTCAAAGTTTTTTCATTATGCAAAAAAAAATTTGAACAAAAAGCCCTTATGAAAAAATCATTTTTGTCTTTTGTGTTTTAAATTTCTCATTTTTCAGACAATCCAATGTTCTTTTAAATTTTTCCTTTCTTTTTTATTTAAAATATAAAAAAGATAGACCAAAACATATTTTTTCAGATGCGTTGCCTTTTTAAGTGGCACCTTTTTTGCTCTTTTTTTTAAATATTTAAAAATTGTGATAAGAAGTTATAAAAACATAGAGTTAAAGCAGAAGACAAAATCAGATAGATAAAATTGACAAAAACTTGGAAAATCAAAAAATTAAATAAAATCATGTCAGAAATCGTTAAATATTGAAAAAATGGTTTATTATTTTTTTAAACATTAAAATCGAAACAGCTGTAAAAAGTATAATGAATTGAATAACCTTAATACCTGTTATAGATATATGACATGAAGGTATGAAGCGGTATTAGCAAAAATATTCATGCAGAAAATTGGCGGCAAAAGCATTTTTTAAAAAAAAAACCTTTTTGTAAACATTATTGTTGTCTTTTGTCTTTCTTTTTTTAGTTTTTATTTGTCATAAACTTTAGCCATCTGCTCTTTTCAAAAAATAAATGGGAAAGGATAGAAAATATGTTTCGACATACGAATTTTTGACCTTTTTTGTGTCTGGTTTTTAAAAGAATTAAAAACTTTTTTTTTTGTTTTTTCGTTAGAATTTTGTTTAAGCGTCAATGTTTGCACGCTTGGATTTTGCGCGTTTTTTTAAGCGTAATTTTTTACCCACAATTATTTAAGAGTACTTTTTTGAGCATAATTTTTTTAAGCGTTCAAAATTTGCGCTTGTTTTCTTAGCACATTTTTTTTAGCGTGTGACACTTGAGCGCGAGACTTTAAAGCGATATTCTTTAGGCGCATCATTACGGTAACCTCAATGAGGTTTTCGGAATCATGCGCTCAAATGTCACACCCTTAAAAAATTATGCGTAAATAATTACGCTAAAAAGTCTGGCGCTCAAATGTCACACGCTTAACAGTCACGCGCCTAAATTTTTTTGCTCAAAATTCGACGCTAAAAAAATTCCGCGCAAAATCCAAGCGCGCAAACATTGACGCTTAAACAAAATTCCACCGTTTTTTTGTGTCTTTTGAATATTTTAATAAAGCTTTAACAAATTTAATTGAATTATGTTAAAAGAGCCAAGAAATAACACATTTTAGTATTTTCATAAAAGAATAGCTTTAAAGGTGCAAGAGAAGCATTAAAAATTTAAAGTTAATATATTTATTTTTGTTTTTACAAAACATAACAATTTTGTAACAAATTTTCAACAAATATTGTTTGAACTTTTAAACCAAAGCTGTTGCAGAAGCTTTTAATCTCTCCCAAATTGCTAAAAGTGTTTCAGAATCTCGAAAAATATCAGAATCATCTCTGTTAAATTGTTGACAATTTAGACAAAGTAATTTAATATCACTTGAAAGTGCATCAATTGTGTCGTAAAGTCCATGTTTGAGATTTCTTCGAATTCTTGAAAAATCCATAGGATTTGATATTTGCTTATAATATTGTGGCATTTCACGTTTAGTTGGAAGAGAAATAAAGTCTTCAGAAACTTGTCGGCCTTCACTGAAAGAAATTTTTTTTGGAAATGTTATTTTTCAATAAAAAAAAGGCAAAACGCCTGTTATTTGATTTTCAATTGTCGTACTTTTACAATATAGGTTTTTTCTCATTAAATATACTAGAAAAATTAAAATATGGCGGAGTTAGGTACGAAGATGTTAATTTTTGGCTAGCGATGATTTTTCAGATTTTGTTCAGAAAATTATGGATTTTTTTTCTGAACAAAATCTAAACAGTACAAAATTATATTTTTCTAGCACGGTTCATTCCTCATAAGCTACATTGAGAAAGCATTGGATTTTACGTTCTTTAAGTTATAAAAAGCAAATTATGTTCTAAATTTTGTAAAAATAACGTTTTCAAAACACGAAACAAACTTGAAAAATGCCTGAAATTAACCGGTCACACGACGAAAACTCATATCCTTCTTTTAATCGAAACTTATTTGTGTGTTTCTGTTATAACCGCGGAAAGTTAAACAATGTAAGTTAATAAAGACATACATGATTAGGGGGGTCGGAAAAAAATTTTTTTGTTACCTTTTTCCTCCACTCGGGGGCCATGGCGTCCAGGGGGTCGTCGACCTTATTTTGGGAATAAGCTAAAAAATTTTTCGGCGGCGCTTCGCGCCGCCGAAAAATCAACGTACTCCCCCCTGTGCGTTATTTTTTGGTTTTAATTTTTTCGCTTTTACGTTTCTTTTTAAGGATGTTTTTCTTTTGTCTGAAAGTTAAGGTCAATTTTTGGTTGTTTCAATCCGTTTTAAACGGATCTTTTTCAGAACGTTAAAAAGAAGTTCCGTTTTTTTCAAGCTTCTTTTTTGGAATGATAAAACAAGGCATATTTGTAGCTCTGTTTTTTTTTCGCATCCGTTTAAAGCAAATCTAATTTTTTTTGAAAATCAAATGTGCATGATTGTAATTTTATCTGTTACTTAGTGTTTTTCCGGTTCCAATTTTACTTATTCCAATCTAGTTCTACTTTTTTCCGATTCCTTGCAAGGAATGAATTCCGGAATCGTAGGAATCGCGATTACGATTGTTTTAAAAAGAATCGATTCTCGGAATAAGAATCGGGGAAACAGTGCTTCCAGTTAATCTGATTAGTTTGAATTTATTTTGGAAAATGTATCAGGATTAGTGAAGCTACTTCTTATGCATTTTCTAAATTCTGTCTTATTTATAAAAAATGTCTTTTATTGCGTTATGTAAAATGTAGTATTCAGCAACATCCATTTATTTAAATGACAAAGATGCGTTTAACTTCTTCGAGGTTATTAAACCTTATACGAAAACCTCCTAGTCTTTAGCAGCATATTATTATTACCATCTAGTTTAACTATCCATAAACTGTTATATATCTTGTTATCGAATAAATTTCACTTAATAAATTTTCATGGTTACAGTTTGTAACCGATCTTCTATTCCCCAGTATTAGAAGCCTTGGAGCAGAAAAAAGAAAAATAACAAATCGTTTTCAAACAGATGAACCCTTCAAAAGCAACTAGCTTTGCTGCTGAACACAGTTTAATCGACAAGGAGGTTTTCTAAGCTAGTCTATTAAAAAAGCTCCTCCAACATATGGCGCTGATTTTGAAATTTTTCTTCTCTACTAATAAAATTTGACGGCGCAAACTGAAAAGAATTAGCTGCCAATCTTGCATACAAAACAAGATGTGGTATTAGTTCAGCCTGGAATGATATAAAAAGTCTTGAAATCACTAATTGAAGTATTAAAAGTAGTCTTCGGCAGTGTAAACACTTTTGAAAACTTCGCCGTCGCCGTCAGCGGCTTCCTTTGATGTGCGGCAACTTGCAAAGAGAGTCTTCGAAAAGTCGCCGTTGCCTTCGACGCCGACGGCGACCAACACTGGTCTTTGGTGCACCCTTAGTCGCAGCGGATGAGCCTAACATTAAAACTCATATTTTTCCAAAGCAATTAGCCAACAAGATTCAAAAATTGATAGTTAATGTGGATACTGGAACTGACAAAACACATAGTTTAAATTTTTGTAAAGCCTTTGAAGCGTTTTTTATCTTAAGTTTTACAAAAGTTTAAAAAAAAACAATTATTTCCTTTGAACAAAGTTGCAGGTATGAGATTTGCGGTAAAAATTGTTTTTTGCGTTTTCTAGAAAGAAGATGTCAAATTTTAAATTTCCGGATTACGAAAAAACTCGGAAATTACTTCCTACATTCGTCTTACCCATACATGCGGTGCCCCACGTGTAAGATAGCAAACTCTTAAACGAAAATTTAAGCAGTCTGTTATAGAATTTCCTACGCATTTCTGACCTCATCATTGTCCCATTATACATCAACAATAAGGAATTCCAAATTCAAAAAATAAATTTAAATATTCTTCAATATCAACAATACTGTTAGCTGCGCTTAAACTTTAAGTTTTGATTTTTGTTTCGTCTATTTTATCTAATTCTAATATGTTTTTGCAATAACTTGTATTTTGCATTTCAACTTTTTCGGTATTAATTTTTTTAAATTTAAGCTTAATTTTATATTCTATATGTTAAGATTATATATTTCAACAGCTAGAGCGTGTAATAAATATATAAATAAACATTGTTAATTGTATTTAGCTCCATTTTAGACTAATTATTTGATAAATTACAATATATTATACTCTTAAAAAATCGAAATAATTTATACTCTTAAAAAAGCGAAGTGTTTTGTTAATTTTTGCATTATTAAATGAAAGAAATTTTACTCTTAAAAACTCGAAAAAAAATTTTTTTTTCACGTACTCCCCCCTTAGCGATTATTTCGAGAAAATTTTTGTTGGCCAGGGGGGGAGGGGGGGGGGTCGGATTTCCAACCCCCTAATCATCTATGAATAAAGATATTTTTTCATACAATAAATATAATAAAGCAAAAGAAATGTCGTCAAGCACGGAGACGATCGAAGCAAGCTAAATGAGTCCGTTCCAAGAGACGCTTAACAAAATAAAGGAAGCGAGAGAAAGCGTGTTAAGAGGGTTAAAAAAGAGAAACACTTTGCCAAAGGGAATGAAAGATAAAGACACAACAGTTTCTCAGTTCAAAAAAATTTGAATCAACACAGGAAATCACGATGTTAAAAAAGTGCTAAACCGTGCTAACAGGGCACATTTTATGCACTTTTAACGCACATTTTGGGCACTTTTTTGGCAAAAAATTTTTTTTAATCAGTAAGTTTACCAGATCAATTCTATAAGTCTGCCACAATTTTTTGCCCTGTTAGCACGGTATAATGCTAATAGGGCACATTTTGGGCACTTTTTATGCACATTTTAGAAGACAAAGGAATTAAAAAAGCGTTTTTTACGCACTTTTTTAACATCGTGATTTCCTGTGAAGTTTCATTTAAAAGAAGGATTGGAGTTTTCGTCGTGTGACCGTTAAATATCAGGCATTTTCAAGTCTGTTTCGTGTTAAAGGATTTCAAAAACGCCATTTTTTGGACATGTGGATAAGAGTTTGTCTCCATTAAACCAAACAGAAATACTCATATATTTTGAAAATTTGACCCGTTTTTCACTGATTTAGCAAGTAACATACCTATCTTTGTAAGCAATCAATGCTTCCACCAAAGCTGATAGCTGCATGTTAAGTGCACTATCTAGAAATTTCGTTTTCTTTGGCGCTGGTTGACTTCTTCCTCTTCGACGTTTCAGGGAAGGAGATACAGATCGTTTTGGAGATTCTAACTTTATTAATGGAGCTACTACCTTTGGTAAATCTATAGTTACTCTCCTTTCTGGTTCTTTAGTTACTACTCTCCTTTCTGGTTGCACAATATGAAGTTGAGGTTCTCTCGAAAGAAGCTGTTGTTGATTGCTATTAAGGGTTTTTAAAAGCTCCTGCGTCTCTTTTAGCATTTCTTGATTCTCTATTTGTAAATTTAAAATTTGTTGCTGCTGTGTAAATACTTCAGCCATAACTTGAATCATTTTTGTTGCTGCAACTGTTGAAGAATTTAATGCATCACCAATTAATTCTTGAAATGATATAAATGCATCTTCCACTGTAGTACCATTAGGGATTGTTTCGACAATTGTAGCCTTTATCGCTGAATCATGATGAAGTGGCTTTTTGGCTGACGATGAGGCAGATGATGCCATTTAGAAAAATATTTTTTGTTGATATTTCTAATATTATTTTAGCAGAAAAGTACGATACCTAAAAACTAAATATTATAGAAAAATGTAAAAAGAAAAAAAGATGATTTAAAAAAATTGATTGAAAAATAAGCCGCAAAAACAGACGCGTCATTGATCAAATGAATTGTGATAAGACTCTTATCAGCTCCTAAATTGCTCTCCTCTGCTTTTTCTTGTGTACACAAAAAAGTACAGTCATGTTTTATAGAGTCTGAAATGGAAGAAATAATGAAAGTAGAAATCAACATTGATATTTCATGTAAAAAGTTTAGCATTATATCAATTTTAGACTATAAATGTTGAAAGTAAAGTTAACCTATTAAAGAACAAGATATTTTTGTTTCTTTTTATTTCAAGCCATTTTACATTACAACTTTGTTCAAACCTGTTGAAATAAGTTATTTGAAATAAAAAAACGAAACATAAAATGTAGGCTGTGCCGATTTTCCTGCTCCAATTTTGCTGCAGAAGTTTTTGTGTCAAATCTGTTTGCGGCTTCAATTTTCCCGGTCCCAATTTAGCGCCTCCAATTTTGCGGCTGCAACATTTGAGCCAAATTTTCATGAGTTTAAGTAAGAATAGCCACAAAATTTGGCGCAAACATTTCAGACGCAAAATTGAAGCCGCAAAATCGACACAGCCAAAATGTATGTTTTTTATCATCTTTAAGTAATTTTAACTAAACTTCGCAGAAGGAATTTTCGCCAAAAAAATGCTTTTTTGTGAAAATTTAACTTGATTACAACTATATTTCTTGTTGTTTCACTTTTATTGACTTTTTCATGAACGATGGTTTTTAGCAGCAGTTGAAATTGTGTCAAACTACTAATATAATCTCAACTACGATACAAGCTTTTTTGATTTAGAAAAACAACAGAAAAATTCCAGCAAAGGTCATATTACTTTAGGATTAACTTTCATATTAGAATAGACAGTTGCTAAAAGTTGCAGTAATGACTTTTTAATACAATGAAAATTTCTTTAAAAAATACCTTTTTTTATGTAAATCTTTCAGTTCGTTTTTATATGTAATGCTATTTAAGATGTTTGACTATCTTATATCGTCAACATCAACACAACCATGAATTAGCGAATTAAAAACCTTTGTAATTGTGGTTTATTTTTAACATTTTTTGTTTTACAAAGGTGAGATTGATCATTTTAAAATTGTGAAAATTGTTAACAAAACATGCACGTAATCTTTTAAATCATAAATATTCAGTAAATTAGTTTTTTTTAAGAAAAAATTTTGTACTTTTTGTTCGTTGAAATAAAATTTTACGTTTTACACATGAAAATATCCTGTTACAATTTTTCTCATTTTAATTTAAAGTTTTTTTGATATAATAGCTTTTTTTAGTTTTTACAATAATTTTTTGATGAATTTCAGAGAAAATCGCATCCGTGTTTAAAGACTTTCACTTATTTCATTCCGCAATTTTTCCTGACACTTTAGTTTTTTTTATCTGCAAATATTTATCGAAAACATCGTTTTTCCCGACATTCCAATGACAAAGTTGTTTCGTCTTTCGGAAAATTTTGCCTTTTTTACTGCATAAAATTTTACTGCAACAAATAAAAGGAAAATAGTTCTTTTCCGAAAAATTTTTTTAGTTCATTTCTTTTTCGCTGCAGTGTCTGGGATTTTTTTAGTTTTTTCGAAATCAGGCAAAAATGTTTACTCCCTTTAAAGCATATTCGAATGTGAAAGGATTTGTTGGATTTATTAATTGTTTTAATGAATTTTTCAATCTTCATATCTTGGATTTGGATACTGAAAAGATTGTTAAAGAATTTATGTATCAATCAAAAGATGCCGAATTATTGATTAATCAATTTACAACAACAAATAATAATAAAAATATTTTTAAAGCTTTTATCGTTGATTTATTCAATGTTTCCCAAAATGAATCTTATCAAACAGGATATAAATTGTGTGAAAAATTGCGAGAAAAATTTAATGAACTCAAAATCCCATCATATTTTATTTCTGAAGAAAATTATTTATTTTCATGTTTATTAATTGCCTCACAAATTATTTTAAAATATGACGAAATAGTATTAATAATTTTGCCATCTATCGCCATTGAAAACTCAATTTCGAAACTGCAATATGTTGTTGGAGAATTTCAATTTACTCCAAATGGATACAAATTAAAATCCTTGAAAAATTTGGCTTCCGTAAATCCAAAAGAAAATCCAAATATTCTTTTTCAACAGTTTTGTGGTTCAACAATTCCAAAGAAGGTTTTGGTTCCTACGATTGGCTGCAAAACTGTTACATTTAAAAAAATTTTTAAACCAAAAATTCTTACTCTTTTACATCAAAGAAATCCAAGTTTTAACGAAGCATTTATTTTGGAAACTTATAAATGGATGTTGGATAAAAGTTATGTCAAATAATATATTTTGCCAACATGTAACAGAAATATTCATGCTTTTGGAAATTATGGTGCCAAGGAAAATATTTTGGATTTGTTTAAAATTAATGTAAATGATCCATTACCAATTCGAAAAACTGTTACTTTTACTAAATCTGTTCCTGAACTCGATGTAAGTTTTTTTTAAGTCCCCATATCTTCCGTCTTAAGAGTAAATATTGACGAAGAATTTGGTGATATCATGTGATTGCTGGACTTGAAAAATTAATTATCATAACATTTCTGCTCAAATTTGTGGCCAATCGCCATAGAAATTTTTCAACCAAACGCAGTCCAAATTTGACCACTCAAAGTCAAATTTGAACTGCTCATTCGTGTTGAGACCAGTTGAGACCAGTTCAGTGTTTGAACGCATCAGACAAAAAGAGAAATTTTTGTTTTTTTAGCTCTTTTTCTCTCTCTTTTTGTTTGATGCGTACGAACACAGAATTGGTCTCAATACGAATGACTGCACCTTTCAGAGGTCAAATTTGGACTGCAAATTTCTATGGTGCAATAACATATTTTTTAAATGTCCATAAAATTTAAACTCCAATTTTTTCGAACTCCCCACATCCAAGGCTTTCATTTGATACCCCATTTGTAATTTTAATTTCGAAAAATGAAAAAAATGGACTCATATTTCGGAACTCAAAAACTTTGGGGAACAAAACATAACAGGCCAAAAAGGTTACGTTGTTAGCTTACTGATTTACTTTAAAAACGATGTTTGCCAATTAAATTTCTGTTTCTTGGAGGCTGTGCCAAGAAATGCTTGATCTTTTAAAAAATCGGGTTTTTAACTATTTTCTTTACTATACAAACTGCCTTTTAGGTTGCACATGAAAATAAGTTTAATAAATATTGTTACTGCAGCAGTTTACCAAAAAATAAATGTCATGGTTATGAAATGACTTTAAAAATTGATGAAGAAAATTTTGAATTAACGGAACTTTTTCAATATTGCATTAAAGCTGTGAAAGATTTGCCAACAAAAATGAATGTTTTATTAAAATCAAAAATTCCATTTATTGGATTTTATGATAATTCTTCTGTTATTGGTGTTTATGAAGGCTCTGAAAAAGGATATAAATTTTTGGATGAATGGGGAATGGTAAGTAAATTTTTATTTAAGTTTTTAAAAATTTCACATGAAACATTTTTAGGCATGTTTGGCAAAGATTGTTTTATCAGTTTTGATCAAAAGCGACCAAAATTCGGGCAACCTGCAATGGACTCACTTGAAACAAAGAATACTTTTGTTGTTTTTGGTAAACATTTTTTTCATTTTTTTCAACAATTTTTATTTTTCATTTTTAGATTTGATAAAAATCATGTCAATGCCTCCTGATCAAATTCAAACTGATAAAACATGGGGATTCACATTTACAAAAGATGATGAAAATCCGGTATTATTAAAATTTGATAATTTTGATGGAACAAAAAAATCTTCATCTCCATCATTTTTAATGGCAATGTATTTACGGCAACATTTAAAAGCCATTGAAACAAAAATAGGAGAAAAACCAAAAGAAATTGCACTATGGATTTTTGACAAAGATTTCAATGAAAAAGAAATGAAACGTATTAAAGAAGGCCTGAAAGAATCATGCAGATTATTAAAAATTGATGTCAATTTTGTTGACACAGAAAACTCTAAAGTTGATTTTGTTATATATTCCACCAATTAAATGTTTCTTAATGTAATTATTGTTTTATTTTTTATAGAAAGTTTCTATGCCATTTTTGCAAATAAATTCTGAGAATTTCGTCAAATAATTTGCAGTGATTTCTGCAAAAAAATTTTTCTTATTTTGGCTATTTTGACTTATTTTTTTAAAAGCTTTAATTTAAAAATTGAAAAGGGAAATCAACATAGCTAAGGTTTCTTCTTTATTCTTAAAATGATGAAAATGATCTCAAATAAATAAAAAAAACTAGCAAGTAGAAGAACAATTTTAAGGCATTCGAGTAAAATCATAAAAACATTTCAGTTATGAAAAGCCTTTTGAGCAGCAATGCCTTTACAGCTCTTATGTTATCATAATTTATTGACTTTACTCTTTCTTTCATTTTGTAACGTTAATTTAAATTTTTAATTTCATACAAAATGCGTTTTTCAAAATATTCAAAAGTAAGCTTTCGTTGTAATTGATTATTTTGGATGCTTGTTCTTTAACAACTTTGTTATTTTGTTTTTCCTTTACCATGAAAAATATTCAAAAAAAATTTGACAAAGAAACATTTTTACTAAAGTTTTTGAAGCAGAGACGTTTTTTAAGCAAAAAGAAACGACACTGACAAATAAAAAACAGCGCCGATCTTTGACAAAATGTGTTTTTTTATGTTTTTAAAGAAACTCAGACATTATAACAAATCAATTTGTCAAAACAAAATTTATTTCACAATTATCATCAATATTAATTTTTATTTGAATAAAAGATCATTAAAGTTATAGTCTCCAAATGTTTTTGATTCTCTAGAAAAAAGAAATTGTTAAATAATTTTTATAAAACATTCAAAAATAAAAGATTTCAAAACACTTTTCTTTCTGAATTTAAAAAATCAGCTGTCTGTCGTTGCAAACGTTGTTCTTTTTAATTTTCATATGAAGGGGGGGGTCGGCGCCCGTCTGCTGTTTTTGAAAAAGAAAAGAAAAAAAACATTTTGTCAGAGATGTTTCTTTTTTTCAATCCACTGTTTCTATCTAGCTTTTTTACAAGCGATTACATCATTTTTTACGTTTTCTTATTTATAGAAAACGCGTTTTTCTCTTTTTATATTTTTTGAATATTTTAATGAAAACTTTTTTGAGAAGAAAGGAATTAAGTATAAATTATTAAATGAATAATGTCTCCAAACAACCACCTGAAACAGGAGCAATGAATGAACATTAAATATTAAAAGTTAACAGGTCTTTTTTCACTAAAACAAACGCAACAACTGAAAACATATTTTTTCAACAATAAATGTTATCTGTAATATTTAAATTAAAGAATTTGGCAATATGGGGGGGGGGCGTAAAAGTAAAGCATGAAATGGCAAATTAGAAAAAGATATTATAGCATAAAAAATATGGATAATTTGCAATTAAAAAATAAGGTTTAGCACTAATGTAAAACAAAAAACAATGTTTATTGTCTTTTAAAAGTAGTCATCGCTTACTGGAATCTGTTTCAGTTAAAAAACACAGAATTTTTTGCAGTTTGCCGTTTGCGAAATAAGGAAGAAAACAATGTCTAACGAAATAACTTTTGTATGTGAAAAATCGTGACCCAAATTATCTTCATTGTAACATTTAAAAAAATCTACACTTCACTTTAAATTTTTATTGGATTTAAATTTGAATTGTCGTTATTTTTCAAACAAACGTGTTTTTTGGTTCCAAGTGTCTTTTATATACGAATATTTGTTTTATAAAACAATTTGGCTTTAAATATTCAAAAAAAAAATTAAATAAAAAGCAACCATTCTTACGAAAGATCTCTGAAAATGACTTTTTAAATTTTCGCAAACGGAAGAAAGAAAAACAGCAGAAAAACGCAATTACGCGAAATAAAATGCATTTTTTTGCTCTTTGAAAAACATTGGCAAAATTTTTTACAGAATAAAAAAAGATGAATTTTGATATGTGAAAAATAAACAAAATATGCTGCAAATGTGATTGAAATTTTCTTGTAAATGTGTTTTGCGAAAAAAGCTAGAATAAGATTTATATTTTTAATGGTAAATTTTGTAGGAATTAGTGGTATGAATTGAATAAATTGTTTTTACAATTCTTGCTTGTTTGTATGTTATTTGTTTTTTCTAAAGCATTTTGTTTAAAATATTTAAAATTAAAATTTAGCATAAAAAATATTTTCACAGAATTTCTTTAACTAAAAACGTTTTTTTAATCTGCAAAAAAGAAACGACACTGACTAATGTAAAATAGCGCTGATCTTTGACGAAATGTGTTCTTTTTTGTTTTAAAAGAAGGTCAGACTTTACAACCTTTAAAAAAACAACAATATCATTTCAAAATTTTGCAGCATTCTGAAAAAAAATTTTTTTGAAGCAGATGTTTTGCCAAAATCTAAGTCAATTTTCTAAAGATTGTAAAAGAGCTAAATTGCATAAATTATTAACACATAATTTTAATACAAACATTATTTGAAATTTTACTAGAGCAAAAAAGCTGAAATGTCATTAATTTTATCAAAGATGAAAAAAGAAAGTTGAGCATTACTGGAATCGAAGATAGATTTTTGGCTTTTAAAAATTTTTTCAGTGTGTTTACAAAGAAAATCACTGAAGGCGTTTTATTTATAATGTTCATTAACAGGGCAGCTGGATTTTAGTGAACTAAATTTGTTGGAACTTTCTACCCATTTTTAACTTTAATATTAATCTTTTTCTTAAAATAAAATGTTTTATTCAAAATATTCAAAACAAAAATTAAGCATAAAAAATATTTTCACAAAATTTCTTAAACCAAAAACGTTTTTTTTACTGCAAAAAAAGAAACGACACTGAAAAATGAAAAACTGCGCCAATCTTTGACGAAATGTGTTTTTTTATGTTTTAAAAGAAAATCAGACTTTACAACCTTTAAAAAAAACAACAATGAAACAAAGTAAAATTTGTGACAAAATACAAATGTTTGAATAAACAAAATTTTTTTCGATGTAATACAACGCAGAAGAAACATCAAAATATTAGTCACTTTTTTTGGTTTTTAATATTATTAATAAACAGTGGATATGAAGATTTATTGGACTGGATAAACATTTACAAATCAATTTATCAAAACAAAATTCTTTTCAAAATTAATATTGCCGCATTCACGATTATTATATGGATTGGAATTAAAGACAATTAAAGTTATAGTCTCGTAATGGTTTTAATACTTAAAAAACACAACTTTTTTATTTTTTAATAATTTTGATAAAACATTCAAAAATAATGAATTTCATGATTTTCTATTCTTTCTTTATTTTTTATGTCTGATTTTTTCTATATGCAAGCTGCATCATTTTTATACGTTGTCTTATTTATATAAAACATTTTTTTCATGTTTTTTGAATATTTTAATGAAAATTTTTTTGAAAAGTATGGAATCAAATATAAAGTATTCAAGAAATAAGGTCGCCAAATATCCAGCTGAAACGAAAGCTAATCATAAAATGCTTGGAACATTATAAATTAAACGGGTTTATTTTCAGAAATACAACAACTAAAAAAATACTTCCTTACAATAATATTGTATGTTTTATTTAAAACAAAGAGTTTTGTAAACAAATTATTCTCTCTAATTTGCATGACTAGGCAAATCAGAGAAAGACTGTAAGGTAAAAAAATCTATAAATATAAGATTTTGTAAAATGTAAAATAGAACACAACGTCAATTGTCTGTTAAAAAGTAATTATTGCTTATTGGAATCTATTTCTGTTAAAAAACAGAATTTTTTGCAGTCTGCCATTTGTTAAATTAAAAAATCTCGAAACGCCTTTAATTAAAAATTTAACATTTTTTGTTAAAAATGTCGTTTCAAATTTTTCCATTTTATTCGTAAAAAATCAAAACATTTTTAATTTATACTGATCGTTCTTCTGAAATAGGATCAGTGTTACTACAGCTCAAGTGTGAATATAATCAAGAAACTTTTTACCTCAAATTATGTTCAAAAATTTAACGCTAAAAGAAAACATCAAACCCAAATTATTCAAAAAAAAGCAAAAGAAATAAAAAAATTTGTTGGAAATTGATTTTTTTGGTTTTGACTAAAAGAAACTAAAAAAAACATAGCAAAAAAATGAATCATGTCTGACGAAATATATTTCTTTTTCAAAAACACCCTCTTTTGTTTGTTTTGAAAAATATCAATCAGCGATTTTATAATTAGAAACTTTTTTTAGAAACATTTTTTTGAAATTGTTTACCTTTTTTTGTTAAAAAATACCATAATTAAACTTTTAATTTTTAATGTTTGTAAAGTATTTTCACTACCAGCAGTTCTTCCTTCAAATGTTGATTCCATCTTTTACTTTTGTTTATTTACGAGAAATTAGAAATTTTGTTTTAAGAAACTTTTTATCTTAAAAATTCAAATTAGAATAGCAGAATAAGAAAAAATTTTTTGCATGTAACAAACTTTGGTGAAACGCAATTTTTTAAATAATTTTTAAAGAAATAAAATAACACAAAAACGGCAGAAAAAAAAACAAAGTCAGGCGAAAAATGTTTTTTGAACAAGTTTCCTATTTCTTCCACCTTTTTTTATGAAAGTAATGTTAACTTTGAACAAAAAATGTTTTATCTAAAACATTCAAACAAAAATTAAACAAAATAATGTTTTATTTCCCTCACTTTTTTATATTTCCTAAAAAGGCAGATGTCCAAATCTTGAGTCTGAAAAAAGTAAAAGCGGAAAAATGAACTAAAATTTTACAAATATTTTATAATAATTGATAAAAAAACTTTTTAGCTTATACCTTTCCATATGTAAAAAACCACCACAGTAAACTTTAGTTATTTATTGTTTGGAAAGTTAAAATGTTTCAGTGATTTGTATGTAAAATATATTTTTCGATTTACTTTTATTTTAGATTTTTCTTAAATTTTAATAATCAAATTTTGTTGAAAACATTTTAATTAAATATTCAAAAGAAAAATTAATAGAAAAAAAAGTACACTCTGTCATTAAATCAAAAAAGCTTAAAATGGCACATCTTTTTTTTTTTTTTTTTTTTTTTTGGAGCAACAGTAAATTCATGATTTTCATCAATTTTGATTACAGTTTTTGAAGTTAAAGATATTTCCATTTCTTTTTGTAAAATAATTCTTTTCATCGTTCTTGGAGTAAGTGAAGAAGCTAGTTGTGGCACTCCACGAGAAGAACGAGACAAGTTAAAGCCAATACAAGCAGATTGCTTTGTACGAACCATGATTAATCCTAAAAAAGCAGAAAAAATTTATATAAAAATTAAAAATAAGAAGAAAGCGATATATTCAACAAAAGTAAAAACGATTCCTTAAAAAATAAAAGCAAGATAAATTTTTAAGGTAAAATATAAAAGTCGTTTGTTTCGACAAAGATTGAGGAGTTGGGATAGAGAGCATTCACATAATATTTGGTTAATAAAAAGGTTCTTTTAAAGCGCAGTAGAAAAGCTATTAATAAAGAAAAAAACGTTTTTTTCAAAATTTTCATAGAAAAAAATTTGTTGTCAACAAAGAATACTTTGCCAAACACTAAAAAAAATTACAGTAAGAAATTACTGCAGTGATCACTGTTGTATTTACAAAGGCATTTGGAGTGGAAAAAAAGAAAGATAACAATTTTGAAAGATTTATTTTGAATTGTACAGTATTAAATTACAGTAAAAAAGTATTAAAAATTACAGTAAATTTGAACAAGAGAAAAAGATATTTATACAGTAATCAAGAATATGCAAGTATTGTTAAAGCTTTGGTGGAACATCTTTTGTTTCGTTTGAAGGTAAAGTTGGGATTCCAGATGCTGGTGCAGAATCAGAAGTTGGTTTAGCGCCTAAAAAAGAAAGTAGAGATGAACACTAAAATAAAAAAAGTCTTACTTGTCCCGGAAGTCTCAGGCTTTGAAGATGCAGCAGTTGTTGTACTATTTCGAGAACCAATATTATTAGCAGTTGTTTGAGTTGATGAGAAAATTGTTGAAGATTTTGTGTCAAATTTAAAGCCGTTTGTAGTATTGCTGAATGTC
>JAQIXH010000149.1:0-19033 GCA_034700145.1 Panagrolaimus detritophagus
ATTGCAATTACTCGAGAACCAGTTAAATCTTCAAAAAGATAACCAAAAAGTGGACAAAGTGGTGCTCGAAAGATTACAGTAAAAATTATGTAGTTTGATAAATCCTAAAATTTTGTAATTTTTAATATTTAAAAAATTAAATATTTTCGAAATTTCATATTTGAAAATGAAGTTAATTCTAGTTATGGTCCCTGTTTGTTTTATTTTCAATAAAATTTGAAAGCTAAAACTTACAACCCCTGCAACAACTTTTGAAAGTCGAAAAAAAGAAGATGAAAAATATTTTCTATTACTTTTTTTACACATTTGTGTAAAAATTATTAAATACAATGTAAATATTGGAATACCGTATAACATATAAATGCAAAATAGCAAAGGCGGAATCATTTTTTGTTTTTTCAATTATAAAAAACGACAACTTCTTTTAAAAATTTTAAATAAACACAATATTGCCAGTAAGAAAAAGTAAGCAAATGTCACAGTTTTATTTTTTTGGAAACTTCAAAGAACTTGAAATTGTTAGATTTATAGAATATATATATGTGGGTAATTTATGGTTGAATATAAATGTCTTTAATGGAAATGTTTTTTAAAGACTAGGTATGGAAGTTTTAGAGAAAACAAATATGGAAATAAGTTTTTAAATGCCGTGTAATTTTTAGTCTGTAATTTAATTGCTCCTTTTTTCTATGTTATTATTTATGTACATTTTCAAAAAAGTCATATGATTTTGTTTCTTAAAATATTCAATTCCCAAAAAAACAGTTTTGAAAAATCCAAAAGTAAGTTTCTTTTAATAATATTTATACCTAAAATGCAATCCAAATTTGTTACACATGCACTTTCAATTTTTGCGTTGGAGAAAATTCTGTAATTGAAATTTGAAAGTAATTTTTTTAAATCAGTAAATAAAAGTTTTAAAATCTCAAAAAAAGTTGAATAATGTGGAACCAAAAAAATAAATGAAAGAAAAAGCAAAATATGTAAAAACATTAAAAACAAACGATTTTTAAGAAATAATAAATTTTTTACTTTAATTATTACTTTTAATAATATGAACTGGAAAAAAAAACTTTACTTTAATGATAGGAAAAAAGAACAGGATATTTTCATTTTTATTCAATCAATGCATTTACTGATTCTGAATTTTATCTTATTTTATGACTTCTTAAATATATTTGATCAACATTAGTTAATATTGGTAGCGTCAATGTAAATACACCGTTTTAAGGTTAAATCGATGTCGTTGTATCGCTATTTCAAAAATGTTAAAAAGTTCAAACGGAAGTTCTATTTAAACTTGTTTCCGTCAACGATTTTTTGAGTGTTTCAAAACTGTTTAAAATATTCAAAAATAATTAACTTAAAAACAGATACATTTTCAATAAAAATGAAAAAACCAATGATTGGATTATTCGTTTTAAACTATAATTTTTGTAGACTGAAATGTTTTTTTTAAGGTGTTTTAATTTTATGACTAAAAAATAAGATCAATAAAAGGAAAAGAAAAAGCATCAAACAAAGACAAAGAAAGAAGCAAAAATGATACAACAAAACTTTTTTTTTAATTCTCTAATGTTTTTAACCATGAACGGTGTTCCATTCCATGATGCTTTTTTTTCTTACTCAACAATGAAGATCAAATAAATTTGATTAAAACTGTTTTTAGTATCCTATTTTATATTCGTATTACATATTTTTGTTAAAAATATCTCAAATATTGAAAAACAACAGAAGAAAAAAAAATAAGATGAATAATGCTACTAATTTATTTTCAAATTCTGTCATTGTTGTTATTTTATTTCCAATGAAACAGTTTTTGACGAAAAAAATTGTGTGTCAAACAAATAAATGAATGAAAAATGAATCGTGTTTCAATTAATTTTTTTGAATATTTAAAATATTACAAAAAAAAGAAACAATAATATTATAGATCTTTAAAGATATGCACGAACTTTACAGTGAAATAAAGAAATACAGTGAAATCTGGTCAAGCAGCATTAGATTGCATATGTAATAAAAATCATGAAAGTGAATTTCTTTCTACCAATAATAATAAAAATGATATTAGAGTTTTTCCTTATTTTACAATATTTTCATTTTTTAAAAAAATATTTCTGTATTCAAGTTAAAAAATAACTAAATTTTAACTACTATGGGTTTTACTTGTTTTTATAAAAAAAATTCAAACAACTAAATTTAAGTTTTTGTAAATATCGAAAAAATGCCAGAATTAGTCCAGTAATTTGCATCAAAATTTTTATTTAATTCTAAAGCAAAAAATAATAATGTCAATTATTAAACTCGAAGAAGCTTCTGTGTTTCTCGATATCAAATCCATAAAAATGAATGAAAGGATGTTTGTAATTGAATTGTTTAGTTTCAAGAATTTCATCAACAATTGTTTTTAGTCGATTCTTAAAAGCATCAGAAATTTGTTCATCAAAGGTGAGAAAGAATTTTGTATGGGTATTTTTCTAAACAAAATTTTAATTAACTAAATTTTTAAAACAAAAAAGCTCACTTTCATATAAGAATAAAATGCATCAATATCAAAAACTTCAGATAAATCATACAAACCAAATTGATCAAATTTAGAAAAATGGGAAAGTTTTGTAAGTTCTTTCATTGGCTTTGGAGTGATTGTTGGTTTATAACTAAAATAAAATTAGACAAAATAAAATATAGAAACGTCTTACAATTCAAAAGATTTTGCATAATCAGCAATTGCAACAATATCATCAACTGGAACATCTGAGCTATCTGCAAGTTTTACGATAACATTATATAAATATATTACATATGCAGATGAAATATGGAGTGACAGATCATTGAAAAAAACAACTTGATTGATGAGATTTATTTTATTAAAAATCAGTAACCCACCTTTACTAATGATAATGATAAAAAAAAACAGAATACTTTCATTTTAATTCAGTCCACGCAGATAGTGCTTCTGAATCTTATCTTATTTAATGTCATTAAAAAAGGTTTTTTCAGCATTAGTTAATATTTGTAAATTAAAGAAAGTTTTCAAATTTAACTCGATGTCGTTGTATCGTTATTTCAAAAATGTTAAAAAATTCAAACGGAAATTCTATTTAAACATGTTTCCGTCAACGCTTTTTTGAGTGTTTCAAAACTGTTTTAAATATTCAAAAGTAATTGTCTTAAAACTGGGTACATTTTCAATAAAAACGAAAAAACCAATGATTATTATTAGTTTTAAACTACAATGTTTGTAGATGGAAATGTTTTTTTCCGAAGCGTTTTAGTTTTTTGGCTAAAAAATAAGATCAATAAAAATGATAAAAACAAACATCAAACAAAGACAAAGAAAGAAGCAAAAAATGAAAATAAAAGGTACAACAAAAATTTTTTTTTAAAATTCCCTTTATTCGAAGATAAGCAAAATAACAAATTAAGTCAAAAACAATATAGGCATCATTTTAAAAAATACAAATTCATGAATGTCAAGAAAAATTATTCATATGAAAAGCAAAAAATGAATTTTTCCCATAATTCTTTTATACAAACAATTTGATATATTTACAGCCATAAACCAACATTGAAAAAAAACAGTCATTTTATAAAAATTTTAAATATAAAATATCAAATGTTATGCTGAGAGTTTTCTATGAATCATTAAAAACAAATGTTTCAATTGCTTCCATTATTTTTACTCTAACAAAATTGTTTTTCTATTAATTTTTTTTAACGTTTAAAATATTACGAAAAACGAAAACAATAATATTAGAGATTATAAAAGTAATCTTTAAAGATATACTAGAACTTTATAGTGGAATAAAGAAATACGCAACAGCCAAAAATGCAATGTATTATACGTTTTTTTTCATTAAAATTGATGAAAACAAATTGTTGACGTTTTGGAGGCTTTTCTAGTGTGTTTTTAACCTCTTCGTAAACATGGTGTTAGCTATTATCAGTCGTTTTCATTAAATCAAAAACAACATAGGCATCATCAATACAAAAAATTACAAATTCGTAAATGGCAAGAAAGATTATTCATATAAAATTCAATTTAATTCTTTTTTCTTTTTCTCAAACAATTTGATATATTTACTGCCCAGCACTGAAAAAAATCATTTAAAAAATTTTAAATATAAAATATCAAACTTTTTGCTGAGAGTTTTTGATGAATCATTGAAAATTCATCAGTTGCTTCATTTTTTTTTCACTCTAACAAAAAAATAAAAATTGGCAAAACATTTTGTCTTTGCTTCATATTAAAATTATCAATAAATGCGATAGAAAAAGATTTTTGAGGTTTCCGTATTCTTTTTAAAATACATATTTTATAATGGAAACAATTATTATTTTCTCGTTTGTGCTTTTTTTGTTGACCCCAAAAAATTCGTATTATTTTAATTTACTCTTTTTTAACGGCACCATTTCAGATCATCCAAAATTGCTTGCTTTTATTACCCATGGAGGTATGAATTCTGTGATGGAAGGTTCAACAAAAGGCGTCCCAATGATTTGCATTCCTGTTTTTGGGGATCAAACTCGAAATTCTCTTTTGCTTGAAAGTAAAGGAACTGGATTAATGCTTGAAAAAAGTGGAATTACAAAAGAAAAGATTGTTGCAGCCATCAAAGAAATTATCAACAATGATCAATACCGTACAAATGCTCAAACTCTCTCAAAAATGGTTAAAGCTAATCCATTTTCTTCAGCTGAAAAATTGGTCAAATATTCAGAATTTGCTGCACAATTTGGTGATACTGGCACATTACAAACTCAAGGAAGATATCAATCATTTATTGTTTTATATTCTGTTGATGTCCTCTTTTTCTCTTTTTCTGTAATTGCGGTTGTTGTTCTTCTTCTTCTTTGGGGTATGAAAAAATTTTTGAATTTCTTAAGAAGAAAAGTTTCAAGAGAAAAAAAGAATAAATAAATTTGTTTAAACACTGAAGTATTTTTAAATCGCTTGACAAAACATGTAGTGTAACAAGTTTAATTTTTTGTTCAAAAATTGTGAATGTAGTATGTTCAATAAACATTATTTATTATCTTAGAAAAAATTTGTGTTGCTCATGTTCAAATGTTAAGTCAAAATACAAAGTACAACATTAACCTTCAATATTTTTTAAAATCATTTGTTTCCAACAAATAAATAATTTGGCAAAAAGTCTCACTTTACCACAAAATGAATCGTTTAAAAGAAAAAACTTCCGCTTTCTTAACATTGTATATGATTTGAAGGGAAATTTCGATCTTGAGTAATGATTGCTTTTCACTAAATCGAGTAGAAATTACAGTTTTACAGCTGTTGTTTTTACTTTATCATTTTGTCTTTTTAATCGCAAATAATTCAATGAATCATAATATTAACTGCTTCTGTTATAATATTGCTTATACAAACGAAATTAAAAAATTGAAATTTAAATTGTCATCTTCAGCTTCTGGAGACTGTCGTTTTGAGTACTATTTTATGCACAAACAATTAAAATAAAAATTGAGGCGAATTCATATTCTTAAAGCAAAGTTTCACTAATCCGTATTTGAAGTTTTCTGGTAAAATTACGTATTTGAAAGAGTCATGGCAAGAAAAGAAATTTGCTTTTGCTGAAATTTTTGGGGTTGGAAGATGAAAGTTGCACCCAGTTTTTCAAGTTTTAGAATTTAACACTTTTTTATCTTGTTATGGTACAAATTATTATAGCAGACAGAAGAGTTTTTAACTTTTAAAGACAGTCATATATTTTTAACTACAGCATAAAAATTTATGAAAAGGCAAAATGATATGAATTGCTAGTTTACAGAACAAAATAATCATACTTCGTAACAAATTTGATTATATCCACTATCCGTTTTTACGCCCAATTTAAATGCTTCTTTCTTCATCTTCGGTAGTTTTATGTTTTGACTATTTAAATTTTTCTTCATCACCACAATGTTGTTGCTGGCTGCATTAGAAATACTAACAATTTTTTTTTTTTTTGTAAATCAAACACCTGCATGCCTGGAATAAAATATTCATATCAAACACGATAATCAGGATCTATATTTTTGTGCCATTCGTTTACTCTATCTAGATTGTAGATAAAGTCAAACTTCATGAAAAAAGGGATGATATTCATTTGATGATGCATATATCCCTCAGCAAATATATAATTTTTCAGTCATTTTGTTATGTGGTATCCATTCAACATTTCCTACAAACGTATTATTATTAAATGTGTTATAAAAGATGAAATACTCGTTTATTATTACCTCTCTTTCCAACAATAAAAATAATCAGGATGTTATTAAAATTTGTCTCATTTCAGTCCCATTAATATCTGCTTATAGCAACTACAAACTGTTCCACAAATACCATAATTTTTAACAAAAATTTAAGAACATAATTTTTATACTGACTGAAAGCAGTGAAGACAAAGCATATCCATATATAAACAGCTAAACCGCAGCTTACATTTGATCATGATTATTGAAATCTTTAATGAAAGGTAAATTTACTGATATAAACTGTTAAGTCATGCCACCGTTCGTGTTCGTTTATTAAAATTCTTAGAATAATTTGCAAAATTAAAAAAACGATTTAGTTTGGCTTTAGAAGAACATCAAATTTAAAAAAAATAAAATGAATCAACAAAAAATGATACTCTTGAGTGGATTTTTCTCTTTTCTCTTTTCTTTTTTGCGATTGCGGCCACTTTAAAAATTTGGATGCTTTTTTTTCTTGGAATTTCTGCATATAAATCACTATTTTTCGGCATCTATCCTCACTTTGTTTGTTTTTTGTATTCATAGGATTTTTAAAGGCAGTAAATTCATTAAAACGAGCCCAAAAGTGCTTGCTAAAACGCTCTAAAAAGTGAGATTTAAGGCTTAGAACATCTTAGATGATAATGTATTACTTTACTTTAAACTTTTTGTCTTAGTTACATCATGTGTTTGTAAGCAAATTAGTATAATATATATATATATAATCAATCCGTGGACATTATATTGCTAATACGTTAAGAAAGATTAATAAGGAGCATCCATATATATATGTCTTTTTGAGATAGTTAAAATAGAACAATTCCTTCATTCTTCTGCGCTCTTTTTGGATCATAAAATAAGTATATAAAATATTATTAAGAAGCTATTATAAAGTATTTACCTTTTTTCAGATGCGTGCTGAATGATTGTAATATATGTAACGTAGAAATAATGAGCAAGAAATAACACAGCTCTATTCAAACATTTTTGCTTTTGATCTTCATACCACCAAAAATAAACCTCTCACATTTTTGCCGATCCTAAATAGAGTATTTAGTACATATAAAAGCCGTCTGATAAAAATTATATCCTCCTTGAACAATAAGCAACAACTTTCTTTCTGTATTTTGGCATACTTTGAGAGCAATGTTTCTCACATCTGTTTTTCCTTAATTTTTTCGTAATAATAAAAACTAATCTATTTCATTACAACTTTAATGAATGAGAAAATAAGTTAAAACTATATATGGCGGAAAAGTATCGAGATTAGACGCTTCCACTTCGAGTAGTCTTGAAGACAGTGTATTAGTTAAACATTGATTAAGACAGTATTCAAAAGGTCAACAAATTTTTGCGCAGTTCGTTGAAAAGAACATAAACATCTTTAATATTGCTTTGCCCCCCCCCCCCAATAATTTTGGCCTCTAAAACTAAAAATGCCTTCAAAGACTTTTAAAAATATAATCAATCGTCAATTATAACTCATATAAAACTGCATTGTAACTAGATTTATAACAGATATTTTTAGATATCACATTCAATCCTTCAACATGTTTTCTGTATCATCATTGTTTGAGTGTTATACCAAGCTTCCCCAATTAAATGCTGAAGAAATAAAGAACATTACCACTGAAGATCTTGATTGTTTAAAAACACGGTCCATGGGATTTCTATGTTCAGTGACAAAAGATGAGCAAGACTGCGGTGATAAAATGCGAGATTTTCTTCGAGATTTTTTAAAAAAATTGGATACCATCAATGATGTGAAAATAGTTATGATAAAACCGGTAGTCATAATGCTAATTAATTTGTGGGATCAAGTGATGGACAAGAAGAACGGCATCACTGTTCAAAGCAACTTTCATCCACGGAAACCTATGTTAAGGTAAGCATAAACGGTTCCATTTATTTAACGGGTCTTTTCTGAACAACAACACTGCGCTAGAAAAATTTATTTAAGCTTTTTTTTTGTTAAAACCGATTTGTTCGAGTACAAAAACAAAAGGGGCACCCGCGTTTACGAGTATTTAACGCCATCTTCAGAATATTAGAGCTGTGCACCGCTAAAAAAATGTTTCAAGACGCGCAGAGACAATTTTCAACTTTTTGTTTTTCTATAATATTTTATTTACCGCTCACTTTTGCGCATTTATTTTTTATTTTATCTGACTCAGAAAAAAATTCTGCATATGATAGGCACAATTTCAAATTGGGGAATGGAGGGGCACGAAATTCGTCAGAAATAATTACGGTAGCTTCATTTTTTCTTTATCGATTATGATTTTTATCAGCATTTAATCTAATAATTTTTTTACCAATTCGTATTAATATTAAGATTCTGCATTTTTTGGCACCAAAACTATGTTTATTGCACAACTTTGAAATAAAATGGTGCAGTTTTTATGTTGAGATTTTCATAAAAAAACTTAAAGTAGCCTTTTGAGGAACAGCTCATTTAAAAAAATGTCAATGAATATTACAATTTTGCAGTATCCTAGATGCCGCGTGATACTTAATTATGAGTAACCTAAAATGCAATTTTTTTTTCACACAAAACGTTTGCTTAATCTTTAATTTTTATGATATTTTAGTTTCGAAGTTCTTTGTGTAGCACATTGCATTGAACCGGGTCCCAGTATTACGACGGAAATAAAGTGTTTGGAAAATCTGTTACAAAGATTGCCATTTTTTATGCCAATGGTTTTTAAAAAAACAGGAAATTATTTTACATTGGGCTTTGATGATGACAAACTCCGAAAAGAATGTGGTGTTTTGTTGAAAAGAAACTATTCACATCTACAAGAACTGATGAACAAATTTGAACTTGATGAAAAAGGTTTTGATGAACTTGAAAAATATTGTACGCCTGCCAAAAATCCAAATAGAAGACTTTTACCAATCGGCTATCGTTTTTTGAAAGCCTTTCTGAATATCCTGAAACAACCAAGGCACTATGATATGTATACAACTTTTTTTGAATTTTCAAATATGTTGAATGTCGTAGATGATGATCATGCAAATGGTTCCCCTCCATATACCGTATTAGTAAAAATCGGACAAAAACATTCAAATTCAAATTCAAGAAAAGTTTGTGAAGCTAGCGAAGCTAGCGAAGCAACCACGGAAGAAAAGGCACAAATTTTTGACTTGGCCGATTCTGCGAAAGACATGTTAACTGAACTATACAAAAATTTTATGGCATTCGAATGTCCAGAAATTAAAATGAGGTTAACAAAGCCATCAAATACAGAGAAGATTGGGTATACTTCATTTTGTTAAACAAATTATTTAGAAAGATTTATTTTGTATTATTATTATTAATCTCTTCTTTTAAAATATAACAAATAACTTAATATATTTCACAAATTTTAATAAAAAAGGTATTTTACGGCCTATATAATGTATCTATAGCTATTTTTATGATTACTGCACAAAAATAAAAAATTTAAAAAAAAAATTATAAGAATTTTTGATGAATTGTTTTTATAAATGTTTTGTTTGTCGCAGTTTCATATTTGATTCCAACTATCGGAAGCACGCTGTCTTGATAGTAATAATTTATACATTCTTCTCCTTCATCAGAATACCCATTTTCTACCCTCGGCACATTTTTGAAAATGTATTCAGGAAGTTCTTTCAAGTAAAACGATAGGCATTGTCTGAGATTTGTTTCATTTAAAGCAGGAATGTTTTTTGGAAAATTTTGTTTGGCTACAGGTTTTTTGCCATTCTGCCTTAATATAACTTCTAAAATCTTACATATATAATAAATAGAAAAATAATTTCTCAACCTAATGCGTCGTAATGTGCTTTGAAATGATATGCAGCGGAAAAATAATTTTCAAAACAGTGCTGTTGAGATTTCTGGCTTTCAATTACTGCCGTCAACAACTGGTAAAAATCTTTTATCAAACTTTTTTCATCCTCCATCAGTTTCTTTTCTATTGATTCCTCATCTGTAAGTGGTTTGCAGTACATTAATCTTTACAACTTTTAATTTTTTTATAATGTATTTATTTAAGTCCAAAATTACTATTATCTTGAAAATGTTTTCTTTATACCTCTAAATTTCAGCGTCATCCATAATGTAATGTATTTTAAATGTCTTATACTTAATCCTTCAGTTATTGGAGCATTTTTGTACTGTGATTTAATGTACAGTAGAATTTTCGCGGCGATAAAGAAGCAAAGAGTTTCTATAATATTATATAATAATCAAACTTTTATGTCAACTATGCTTACTATAATTATCTGTTGAATTTTTAAAACATAAAACATATTCCAAGCTGTTCATTACAGCCTTTTCTTCTTCTCCTTCCAACTGATTTTGCTGCTGCATGCATTTTATTTCGTGTTCATGTTGCACGTATTCTTCTATTGCCGGTTTAAAGTTTAAATAAATTATAACATTTTTAATGCATTCCACGTCAAATTTAGTATGAAACACTTTAACTTTTTCGCTCAAGCTGTTGAATTCGTCTTTTTTTGAAAAGCTAAATTTTACTGTATTTTTAATTAAATGAATATGACGTACATTGTTGTGTTGATTTGAAGTAACTGAAGATTTGGAAACAATATTCTTAACTCAATATCAATAAGTGAAAACGACAAAGATATTAAATATTCATATTCCAGTTCATCCAATATCCAAAAAAAATTATAAAAACATTTAACTTTTTTCAGAATGTTTACAGCTTTTCCACCACAGTAAAAGCAATCTTTTCGAAATAATACAAAAGCATTCGAGGTTTTTATTCTTTCAAAGCATTTTAACATATCTTGTAAAAAAATTTCATGTGTAGGAGCAACAATATTATTTATTTCTCCCCTCGACGACAAAACAGTATTAATTCCAGTAAATATAGCAAATGCTTGAAGCAAATACATTTCATTTAAATAAACATTTCCATACTGATCAACATAATAGTTACCATTCGTAAACACAATTACGCACTTCTTTGTTTTATCTTCACTATAAACATAAATCTTTTTTATCCATTGTGTTAAATCATTATTTTGTGTGGAGCCCTGTATCACTAAAATAGTTTTGTTCACAAAATAAGAAAATTCAGGATTTTCATTTGCTTTTTCTAAACTCTCTTTAATAACTTTTATTCTGTGTTTTTTATAAAATAAAGTGGAGTTGTTATTAAACCATTCAATAGTTTCATCATTAACGATATTAGCATACTGAAAAAATACGTTGATTTAAAATAACTTTGTTTTAAAAATTTTAATAAAATTGTGATGACACTTACCAAGTTATGTTCATCATAATGAATTTCTAAATGATAAGCTGGCACTTTATCATCATTTTTCCCAAAAAAAATATCAACGGTTTTCCAGTAATCATCAAGCTTTTTTATCGTTTCAAGGGTAATTTTATCATCATTTTTTTCCAAGGTTTTTTTAAAAGCCCTGTATTGTTTTTGCATGGTCTTTGCTTCCATCCTTTTGCTAGCATTCATCTGAGACACATAAATATGACTATCTTTCACCAGTTCTTCCAATTCTTCTCGAAGTTTTTTCATGTCATTGTCAGTTAGAGTATACCGATCAAATTTTGATAACAATTCATAGCGATTAAACAAATTTTGTTTTGGAAAGAAATCTATGAGCGGTGAATTTGTCTATAAACAGTAAAAAGTGTTTTTAACTGAAGTAAAAATAAATTTAAAATTAAATGCAGCAAATTTTTGTTTCCAAAATTCTATAACCAAAATTTAAAAAAATCTGTGTTAATTTTTATTGGTTTTTTAACAAACTTATGTTATAATTTTTACAAAATTACCTGTGAAGCCGCGGAAGCTTTCATCTTCAATAAAATGGGTTGTTTACAGTAACCTTTAAAGCTTTAATATAATTTCAGCAGTAAAATATCAGGGGCATACCAAAACAAAAAAAAGCCAACTTTTTAACTTTATATGGTAACAACAAATGTGATGAAATAGCCTCACAAATTTAACGAGCAAAAGAAATCAGAAAATGTTAAGGAAAGTTGTGACAAAAAAAGTGTTATCAATAAAGTCCATATTTTCTTGTTACCCGATAGAAATTCAAGTCTTAAAAGAAGGAGTGGCAGAGAGAGAGAATGTTTTAAAGAACTCCTTTCTTTTCCGGAGTCTTTTTCTCTCTTTTTTATGATACGAAAAATCAACAAGAAAAAATATCAATGTTTGCACTAAAGCGAAAAGATTTAGAGAATAAAATCCATATTTTCTTGTTAAAAAAAACCCGATAAAAATTCATATAATTTTGTGCCAAAATTTACTGATTCAATTTATTATGAATATCATTGAATACTTTACCTCAAATTTCGGAAATAGAACAGAAAATTTATCAAAAAATGAAGTTGTGAATATTGTAGTTAATTTGTGTGCTTATATGTCAAACACTGATCCGGTGTTTGTTACTGAAGACGCTGTTGATCGATTTTTTATTGAACGTGGGATGAATATAATACAAGAGAAAAAATCTTTTGTGAAATCAGGAACAGAGTGGAATGTAAAATTATATTTGAATGAAAGCGAAGGCGATAACACTGAGCGATGCAGATTGTTAGCATGGTGCTATTGTGTTGAATCTCGTAAAAAATACTTTGTTGATTGGTACGGGAATTTTTGCAGTACAGAAGCCATATTTATTTCAAGTTTAAAGTGGAGTCATTTTTGTACCAATATCGACAGAAACAAACAACTAATAAATAATGGTGGCAATTTTATAGCCAATTTGAAGAATGATTTTTTCGAGTAATATAACTTTCTTTTGCGACTAAATAATTTCTCTTTAGATTATTTGATGATTCAGGAGTAGTGCTTTTAACACGTTTTATCTCATCAATGGGAAAAAAAAATGCAGAAGATATCATTAAAGAGATGAGAGTTCATTATGTTTTTTTCGATATTTTTTTAAAAGCTAAAAATGTTAATTTTTCCAAACATTCATTCTCACACATAAACGCGGTAAAGATTAATTATGACTTCTGTCAGTGAGTTTTTCAAATTTTTAAACCGTTAACTTTTGAGAGAAATGGTAATCAAATAAACCACGGTGCTTCGCTTGAGTCTGCGAACACTTTTTCCCATATAAAATCCTTAAACAAAAATTCTGAAGCAGCAAAGCACTTTAAAAATAGGTTGTTGCTGCTAAAAATTAGCTTAGGGGTACTAGAAGCTATGTTTGCAGGAACTAAGAAAAATAAGGATTCTGGAGCCCATGATTAAATTTTTTTCAAAGGCTTTAAATTTGGTATCATTCGCTAAGTCTCGACGATTAATTTCAATGAACGCAACATTAATCGGTGTAAAAGGCTTCAGAAGCGAAATACAGAAGGCGAAAAATTTCTATAAAATATGTATTTTTAGATGACTGAAGCCTTCTGAAGCCTTTTACAACGACAAATTTTAAACCCATTGTAATCTACTCGTCGAGACGAACCGAATGATATCAAATTTGAAGCATTTAAAAAAATTTTATTTTGGATTCTGAATCCTTGGCCCCAGAATCCATATTTTTCTTAGTCCCTGCAAATATAGCTTCTAGAACCCCATGTTAATTTTTAGCAGCAACAGCTTATTTTTAAAGTGTTTTGCGGCTTTAGAATTTATGTTTAAAGATTTAATATGGGAAAAAGTGTTCGCGGACTCAAGCGAACTTTTTTCCTAATGAACAATTCGACGCACCGTGTACAAGGCTAAACCAAAAAGAATTTCATGGCAGAAAAAAGAAAAATTAGTTAAAAAAGTTGTTTTTATGTAAGAAATGAAGCCGTTTCACCAATTCATTGCAAAAAGTATCGAATTGGCGAAAAAAAACAAATAAAAGAACGTTCAAACAAAGTGTAAAAAAAGATGCTTGCGTGTTTGATTCACTGATTTTTCACTACTGCAACATATATGCTGTTTCGTTCCTTTTTTATGATTTTGAGAACGAAAAAGACTTTTAAAATTATGTCCTTTTCAGGAATTTTCTCGAGTTCTTATAGTTTTTTTTTTAAATTATGGAGCTCGTTATAAAATGACAAAAAAAAATGTATATGTTGAATCACAAAAGCCTCACGACAGAACTCTGATCTCTGAAAAATTTTGGCAAATTTGTACCATGGTATGTAATCTAATGAATCATGTTTTAGACTCAAAACAGTTGGCAACATTCAAACCCTTGAAGAGGATGTACTAAATGAATCAAACCCCGACGTCAATGCCTATACGGTAGACGTTGAAAAAATACTTAATAAACTAAAAGAAAACAATTTTATTGGCTGGGAAGATGATGCACAATTGGATGAATATATAGCGAATATCAAAAAAAATTTCGTAAATGCTTATATATTGTGTAAGGCATTTCTTTAAATAATAACCTTTTTTTAGATTAGGAGATCAAATTTCCGTGCAAAAAAACCTTTATTTCATAACTTCGCAAAATCTTAATTTGACTTTGGTGGAAATTTAAAAATTTTATGTCCAAAAGTTTAAGGCACTATTTTCTAAAATTTGGTGTAGCATTATTCCAGCCACAAAAATTATTTTTCCTCCTTTATGTTGTTTATTTAATTCAGTATATGATTTAAGGAGCTTTTGGATTCATAAAACTAATTTTCTGATTTTTTCAAATAATGTATTTTCCTTTTTTATAGGCATCCTAATCAAAGAAATGATGAACATACTAAAAAATAATAAAAATTGCCTATTGTAGTCATAAAGCAGGGTACTTTCGAAAACTCGACATGAAGTGTGTATTAAAGATTGAGATATGAAACTGTGTTTGCTTTATATTAACAATGGATACGACTTTTAAAAAATATATTTGGTGTCACCATGCACCACCCTGTCATTGAACTACAGGTCCCGCCACAACACCGAAAATAAAGAAAATGCATAATTTCAAAAAATCAGGAAATGAGTTTTAAAAGCTCTTTAAATCTTCTACTGAACCTAATTAACAACACAAAATCTAAGAAATAATTTTTGGGGCAGGACATGCGAATTTTCGAAAATAGTGCTTTAAATTTTTGGACATCAAATTTTTAAATTTACTCCATAATTTTTCGCTGTGAGAGGACTCCTATTATGGAATGGTGCTAAAATATAGCCCCAAGATAGGGTATTTGAAACTGTATATGGGTTTTGGAAGTGGTTCCACAGTAAAAAATAATCCGCCGTTTTCAAATTTCCCTTAAGTTTTGATCGCTACTGTGGTACAGTCGTGAAGAATTATACTTTTGTCGCAAAAATTATTAGTTAACAACATGATAAACTTTTTATTTATCTAAATTTATTTTATATTTACAGCTTACGGATGTCACAAGTTGACAAAGTTGATACTTACAGAAGATAATGAAATTAATCTTACTGAAGAAGTTTTAAATTTACAGCAATTTAAGTACATCGTTTTTTGGGTGCAATATCGTTGTCAAACGGAGTATAATGTTGGTATGTGTTTTGCGCAACAATTGAAAAATAATAAATGCTTTAAGACAAACGAAGTCTGCTTAGTAATAAGCAACTCATGAAGCGACTAAAGAAAGAGTTACAAATACAGTTGTCGATGGTAAAAAAGTGTTACGGGACACGAAAATGTTTTGACAAGTATTCAAAGTTTTTAAAAAAAATAAAGAATTGCGCTTCTCCTCTTCATGATAATTCTTCTATAAAATCAATGTTTGATGATGTAAAAAACTGCGGAGAAATACATCATGTTTCTGGACGATATGAATCTATTAGAGCTGGAATATTGGCATGCGGTGATCACGACATTAATGTTTTCGATGATTTAAAGAATGACATTAAAAACTGCAAAAAACACAGACAAATAGAATTCGGGAATGAATATTCGGCAGTTTATCATATGAATACCAAGTATAACGGCATAAGTAAGACATTTAATAAAATTTAAACATATGATATGACAGTAGTACATGTTTTTAGATAAATGCTGGTTGAATGATAGAATATTCATCGATGCACATTGTAACAGATTATTACTAAGTTTTTTGAGAGCCAAAAAGGGTCTGCCGAACCACATTTCAATGAGCCCAAGTGATGAAATGTAAGCAAAAAAAAATATTATATAGACGTAATGACAAAATGTTTTATTAGTTTTTTCCAAATAATTGGGAAAGTAATAATATTTTAATGAATGATATATAATTATATTTGCTGTCAAATAAATTAGAATTTTTAGCAAGGATAACGAACCAACAAAAAAATGTTACCAGTTTTATTTAAAAACTCTTCCAAATTTTTTATTCAATCCTGCACTTTACAACCAAGGAATTACTCAATACAATCGTGATTTTTCAGTACGAAGCAAATGTACTTATACTGTTGAGGAGAAAATCAAAGGTGTCAGAAAAATTTTCAATGGGAGAGAAACATTTGTTAAAACCATGTACAGTAAAAATACTAAATAAAATATACTTTTTTTATGAATATTTTTTATTGTGGATTTCCAAAGTTGTCCTGGTGATAACTGATTTACCCGAAAATATCTTTTTCTAATTGTTTTAACGTATGCAAAACATACATCTTTTTAAATGCTCGTCTAATATCTGTTTAACCATAGTTTTTTATAATTTTTTGCAACTTCTTAAAAGTTGCTTAATTTTATTAATAAAACTCTGTTTTTTATAATTTACACAAAAGCGTTTGTTAGCAAACATATCTACTCTAATAAATTTTTGTGCTAAATAATTTCATCTTCTTTAAATCACATAAGGCATTTTGTGAAAAAATGTAGTTCTTTGAGTCGCAAACGGCAATACGCAAATAAAATGGGATACTTCAAATAGTTTTAATCAAATTTATTGAATCTTCATTTTTGACTATCAAAACATTAAAGAATTTAAAAAAAAATTCCGTTATACCTTTTATTTTCAATGTTTGCTTCTTTTCTTGTCTTTGTTCGATGCGTGTTTCTTATCATTTTATTGATCTTATTTTTTAGTCGTAAAATTAAAACACCTCGGAAAAAAACATTTCAATCTACAAACATTATAGTTTAAAACGAAAAATAATCATTGGTTTTTTCATTTTTATTTAAAATGCAACCATTTTTAATGTAATTACTTTTGAATATTTTAAACAGTTTTGAAACACTCAAAAAAGCGTTGACGGAAACATGTTTAAATAGAATTTCCGTTTGAATTTTTTAACATTTTTGAAATAACGATACAACGACATCGAGTTAAATTGGAAAACTTTTTTAAATTTACAAATATTAACTATGGCTGAAAAAAATGAAAGAAGTCATAAAATAAGATATGCTGAATGAAACTGAAAATATCTCTTTTTCCTATCATTAAAGTAAAGGTGAGTTTCAGTTTATATTATTAAAAGTGATAATTAAAGTGAAAAATTTTTGTTTTCTTAAAAATTGTTTGTTTTTAATGTTTTTGCATGTTTTGCATTTTCTTTCATTTCTTTTTTTGGTTCCACATTATTCAAATTTTTTTAAAATATCAAAAACTTTATTTACTGATTTAAAAAAATTAAACTCAAATTCCAAAAAAATTTGAGAAACAATATAAAATTTTTACGAAAATCACAACCATAACTTATGTTATACTTAAAAATGTATAAATGTAAAACAATTTAAATTTTTGCTTTTCCGGAACTAAAATAAAAAAAAGTAAAACACAAAAACCCAAAAAATCCCAGAAATCCCCCCTTAAAATTCAATAATACTTCCACGATATTTATTTGACGGGGTTGACGTTTTTTGAGTGTATGAAGGATTTGCAGTAGAATGAACAATATTTTTAGAATTTCCTGCAATCTGCTGACGAAGATGATTTCGAATTGATTTATTCATTAAAAGATAGATAATTGCAGGAGAGCCATGTGCAAAAACCCATGAAACAGAACCTGCCAAAATGATTGCAGGTGAAACAACAAAAAATTGTTCAATGATATAAATGGCGGCAGCAGTGGCATTAAAGAGGCAAATGATAAAAACTTGAACAAAAGTCTAAAATTTGAAATAAAAGGTATTAATTTTTGTTACATGAAAGAAGAATATCATAAGTCGGCAAACTAAAAAAAACGCCATTTAAAAAATGTGATTTCAGCGCGGGACCAGTTTTTTTGTCTTTTTTGCAAAAGCAATTTTTCCATCGAAAAAGTGATAATTTTTATCATTTTTTTTCTCGGTGTTGATTATTTTTTTAGTGTTTTTTTTATCAATAATCGTTCTCAGAATATTGAAAAACATATATTAGTAGAATCAAATCATGAAATGACGTTTAACATATATTTTTTACAAAAAATATGATAAAAATTATCACTTTTTCCATGAAAAAATTGCTTTTGTAAAAGGTAAAAAAAATTGGTCCCGCGCGGAAAGCAAATTTGTAAAATGGCGTTTGTTTTTAGTTTGTCGACTCGTGATTTTTGTCACATGAAAGAAGAATATTAGTTTATGGAGTTCATTTTTTTTTCAAAACATTATCATTAATTCTTTTCAAACACAAACACAGCAAAACAACTCACCTGTCTTTGAGAATTTGATCTTGATGAACCTGAGATTAAACTAGCACGTTTTGTTAAAATGATGAGAAAAACTGTGTATATAATGGAAAGGGCACAAAGGACAGTAATATTATTAATTGTATGTGCCAAGTTTACATACTAAAAAAATACATTTTATTATTATCCTACTTTGAACCTTTTTAAAAACAAACTTTATTTTGAGTATCATCAAAATATCCAATGAAAGGATTAAAAAACCATGACATATAAATTCCACTGAAAAGTGGAGCCTTTGTGAAGAAACCAATGAGAAAACCATGAATGATTGGGAT
>JAQIXH010000150.1:0-18994 GCA_034700145.1 Panagrolaimus detritophagus
GAATTATTCTTTAAAATTCTTAAATAACCAAGAAGAAGTTGATATCGGGATGCCATTGATCCAAAATCCATAAATTGTCGTATTGCATTTCCAAGAGCAATTTCAATTTTTGTAATCCTCCATTTTATCATTTCAGCTAATAATTGTACCATATTTTGTTGAATTACATCGGAAGTTGTCCAAAATTTTTCAATAATCATATAATTGATTGGTGTTAAAGTGATTGTTGGATTAAATGAAGCAGTTTGTTGCAACAATTTTGTAAACTAAAATAATAATTTATTTTTAAGAAAATATATTGATTCAAATAAGGATGGATGGGAGACTCATGCTTTTCAAAACCTTCAAGGCCATGATTTTCTTGTTTTTAGAAAAGTTGCAAAAGGATACTAGGGCGAGGGTAAGTTTCGGGGTTAAGGATGTACGGGGCTCGGGGCTTTAGAAGAACGGGCGTTTTAGTGGTGTTTTAAGCATGATGGAGGTCTTTTTTATCAAAGTTGTTCTTCATTAAAGCTGTTTTAAACAAAAAAATGAAGATTGGTAACACTTTTAATGTCATAAAAAAAATTTCTTTAACAAATTTTTTAATCAAGTCTGGAAAAAAAATTCGGGGCTTTTTTAAAGCCTCGGGGCCGGAAAAAAAACCGGGACCCTGGGCGGGGCCCGTGGCCTGAAATTTGGGCACCCGTCCTTAATCTGGGTCAAAATTCTTTTCTGTGCATGGGCATGTAATTTGGGTTCCTCTCCATCCTTATAAAGAAACATACTTTTGTAAAATATTCTTCATTTTTGCTTGTTAAACATCCATAAATTAATCCAGACATTACCATATCCAATTGTTGATCATTTTTTGATGCCATATTTATTATTGTTGTTTGACTTTGAGCTTCACTATTTTTCGATACAATTTCTTCCAAAGTTTTTAAAGAATTTTGCATCTTCTAAAAAATTATATACGTTAGAAAAGGATTCTCGTAACTGTTGTATAAGAATACATATATCATATTCAAAGAATCATCAATATCCATTTATGATAATAACAAACTTACAACTTCAAATTCTGATGGTGGATCATATATGCTATTTTCGGCTTCAGTTTTTTGTTGACTATTGGATGATGATGATAATCCTTGATATGAATCAATCATTTTTTTAAATTGTGGATCAATTGCTTCAATAAGTTTAATATCTGCACGAGCAATGGATTCAATCTGAAATGTGCTACTTTTAGCCTTTTTCTAATACAATCAAAAAAGTATGGCATTTATTTTTAATCTGAAGATTTCAAGAAGAAAAGATATAAACGAAAAGAGAATTATACTTTAAAAAAAATTAAATTAAAAATAAAAAGAAAACTTTTTTTAACAACAAGTTTGATGTTGTCATAATTTGCATTTCCTATAACAAAAACTTTTAAGCTTTGTTTAAATTTTTCCAACAAAATGCTTTCAGTCACCCCTTAAACTTTTTTAAGAATTATTTAAATTATTAAGCAAAAAATTTTAAAGTGTCACACTTTATGCTTTTAAACAAAATTCTATTTAATTTTAAAATTTTCAACTTACGGCTCGTTGAAATGCATGTGCAGCTTGATCTCTTTCAGGTTTTGAAATAAAATTAAATTTTTTTTCAAATAAAGAACAGAATTCATTCATATAAACAGCTTTACTATGTCTTTGAGATGGAGCAGTTGCAGTAATCAGTAATTTGAATAATCTGAAAATGCATATATATATATATTGATTTTAAAAATTAGAACATCGAATTTTGAATTACCGTTGAAGTTGCTGTTTTTGGCAAGATAATGTACTTGTTAAACATTCTTTGAGATGATTATCAGTTGGATCATCCAAGAAGCTGGATGAAGATTTTCGGCAAACTTTCGAGCATTGACGTGTGCTACATTTTAAATTTCCATTTTTTTCTTCAAATGTGAAAGCCATTCCATTGCGATGAAAGTAATAAAAGCATTTGGCTGTATTTTTTGTTGTCATTCCAATAACAAGTGGCCAATGATCATGCCTTTTTTCAGGTGAAGGTTTTTCTGAAAAATGAAAAATTAATTTTAACTTTCAAATTTTCAGTTCAGTGATATTTTCAATCGTTTTTATCTTGAATTTTTTTTTAAAACCACTTGAAATACTTTGTGAAAGTTATTAAATGTAACCATTGTTTGTTGTTTTTGTTTAAATCATAACAAATATTTTTGCATTTTTTGATTTTTGCGAACATTTTTGGTATATATTTAAATACCTCAAATATTTATATCGTTATTTTTTATTATTACTTTATTATTCCAAAAAGGAATGCAAAAATTACGAAAAATATATAAAACATTTTAAAAGTACTTCTTTTTGTTTTGTCTTTTAGAAAGAAAAAAAAACAATCTTTGGTAACTTTTGTGGAAAAAATTTGCAGTCCTTTTTTTAAAGGGCATTTTCAGGCATATCGATTAAAAAAAATTTAGCTATTTTTGTTTTTTTTAAAATTATATTGTCGAAAGTGATTTTGTTTATTTATCTTGTTTAAAAAAATGTATTTTTTATTGCCGTAAAATCACACTTCTTTATTTTTGCAAAGAAATAGTATTCATAAAATTGATTTGGGAATTTTCCTTATTTTTTGTTTTTTCATTAATGGCCAATCAAAATATTTGCTTGCTTTTATTTTATTGCGCTAAAAGGAAAAACATCTATTTTTTTGAACAAAAAATTGAATGTATTTTTCTTTTTTTGTGCTTAAAAATTAAATAAAATATTTTAACCATCTTTTTGAGAGCTAAAATGTTCTAAAGCGTGGTATTGCATAATTAACCGTCGTCTTAAAATGCGATTTAAAAATTAAAGTCATACAAAAGCAAAATGTTGCATTTTAATTCTCAAATTTTTGGAAACAAAAAAATATTGAAGAACTGCCCGAAGAAAAACAGAAAGGTGTTTAAAAAAATTGAATGGTTGGCCAAAGAATAAAATTGGAATGTTTAAAAAAACAGAATAGTTAGGCAACAAACAAAATTAAAATGTTTAAAAAAACGTTGGGCAAAGATTAAAATTGAAACAGCGGCTCTTAATTGAAAATTCATTTTTTGGTATAAGACAAAAAGGGTAAAACATGCAATTTTATAAACAAAAACTTAAAAAAAACCCCCATTATTTCTTCTTCCGCGGCGAAAATCAATATTAGGACAATTTAGACAGGGAGCGCGTCATTGCTTTTTTTTCTCAAAAAAAAGAGAAAAAGGCAATAAAAAAGAACCCAAGCAGGCGATGAGTAAGCGTTTTGGTGTGTCTGTGGTTAGCATTTCAGCCTTTCATGCAGGGTTTAATTATTCGTTAAAGAAGGAAGCAAATTCAGCGATTAAAAAATTAATTCTTTCTGTTTTATTTTCCTTTAGCTTCCAAAATTTTTTTAGCGTTTATCAAACATTTTTATAGAATTTTTTAATTAATAATTAATACTTGAAACAGTTTTTGTCTTTTGCAAAATCCTTTTTAAACACAATTGCGTTTTTTAAAAAAACAATAATTAAAACGTGGCGCTGCTTTTCTTAATAAATATGAGAAGTAACAATTAAATTTTTTTTCGTAAAAGAAAGAAATGTTTTAGTTTATATTTTTAATGGATTAAAAAACATGCTTTTTTACATTAAAAAATGTGTTTTTATTGATTTTTTTGCTTAAGCCGCCATTTTCTCACATTTCCTTTCGCGCTTTTTTTGCTTTTTTCTTCTATTCTATTTTTGGTGTGGTTTTTTAAAAGTAAAAGCAAAATTATATTTTTTCTAATCACTCATTTTCATCATTTTTTAATGCTATTTACAAAACTTTATGAGATCTTTTTTGTAGAAAAAAAGACATTTGTAGATTTTTTTTCGAAAAAAGCATTTCATTACCGTAAAACTAACCCGTAAAAAATTGCAAACTAAAAATAAGTTTTTATTATTTTCATTATTGAATTCTTTGTTACATTTTTTAACGATATCTAACCACTGATTTTCGAAAAAAATGTTAGTTCGAGTAAAGAAAGAAAAATGACAACGAAAAAAAATATTATTTTACAAAAATGAGATAAAATCAAAAAATATTAAATTTGCGCAAGAAAAATTCTAATGACTGCTTTATTTACTTAAAAAAAATGTTCCCAAAATACCATAACTTTGAGAGTACGAAAAAAGCCTAAGAAAGGTAAAACAAAAATGTTTTTTTTAGAAAAACGAAGAAGAAATAAAGTAATATTTAAACTATAATTTTTGAATATATGTTTAAAATAAAAACTCACTAGGCTTTTCATTTTCATTGGTAGTTTCTGTTGTAATTGTAGCTGGAGTTTTTGATTTTTGAGACGGTGGCGTTGAACCAAGAGATTCAGCTGGGAATCGCTTTCTTGTTGTAGGGCCAACTAAAAATGAGTTTGATTTTATTATTTTTTATTAAAAATTTAACGTTATTTTTTACATGCACTTTCCCTATTATTTAATTCTTTGATTCAATTTTTATTACATCACATTCAAATTCTAGAATATGAATCTTTCGGTGCTTGTGAATATTTTAAATGGAATATTTGAGACGCTTAATTACGTTGTCGCTCACGAAGTGTTGATCCAAAAAACTTTTAAGATTTCTATTTTAAATTTTAAAAACGTTAATAGTTTTTAATACATGGATTATGGTTTTCTACAGTAATACAAATTTACCAAAAAAAACTTTTATATTTATTAATGTCAAACATCTTTTTATTAAAGTATTAGGCCCTCACTAAAACCCAACCCAATCCAAGTTCCAATCCAATCCACTAAAAACCCAGTCCAATCAAAATGTTTTTCTTGGATTGGTTTGGGTTTTAGTGAGGGCCTAATACTTTAATAAAAAGATGTTTGACATTAATAAATATAAAGGTTTTTTTTATTAAATTTGTCATTTTATTTAAATGAGACCATGGGTTTAAGATAAAAAAATTACAGCCGCTTCTGTTTTGTCACTCAGAATATACTTTTTTATTAAGTTTAGCCGATGTTATTTCGAGGTTTTTAATGCCCATTAAATATTATTTTCATAAATATTATTTTGAACTTTTATTATTTTAGCTTTTTCTTTCTTTTGTCTTTTTTTTAATTGACAAATTTGAAATCTAAGATACTGCTGCCAGGGCCGTTTACAAGGGGAGGGGTTTTTGGGACTATAGCTCCCCCCGAAATTGATGAATTCCCTTCAATCTTTTGCCGCTTCGTATAAAAGGCGGAAAAAAATGAAACGTAAGCCCCCCCTGAAATTTTTTTCTGTATAAGGCCCTGACCAGGGATGTGCGGAATTCCGTTTCCGTTAAAAAAATGAACGGAAGACGGAAAAAATTCTGACTTTGTTTGTACATAAGTTTGTTCCTCTTTGGCTTTCAAAAAGGAAAAACGTTTTGTCTTTTTCAACAAAAAAAGAAGTTTGTACAAGAAAAACCCCTTAAGTAAACACCAAATGAGTCCGTGTAATAAAGCAAAAATACAAAGTTTAAGAAAAATTTCCGTTTCCGTTTTTACGGAATTCCGTTCATTTTTTGATTTCCGTTTCCGTTTCCGTTTAAGAATTTTTTCCGTTTCCGTTTTCCGTTCCGTTAAGAAATCTCATTTCCGCACATCCCTGGCCCTGACTGCTGTTATGAGGAAAAAAAGTCATGAATATCTTATATTAAATAAAAAAAAGGAAAACAAAATAGTTGCAATTAAACGGAAACATAAAAAAAATCTTTTTTGCGAAATTTGAAAGAAAGATTTCTTGTTTTTTTTTTTGCCAAAAACGTTTACAGAAAAAATAAAACAGCCAGCTCTTTTTTGTCACTCGAAATATTTTTTTATTAAGTTTAATTAATAATGATATTCTAGGGTTTTGCTTTTTTCTTTATTGCCTTTTTTTGATTTGACAAATTTAAAAACTTAAAATACTGCTTTAAAAAATTTTTTAAAAACTGTGTTAAAAATATTTTTTCTTTAAAAGCTCATTAAAAGTTAGCGTTTCTATTTATCTGTTATCTGTGCCAAAAAAATTTTTGTTGATAAAGCTTACTCATGTTTAAAAAGGCGTCGTTCTTTGAACCTTGTCTTTTTTATTTGTTTGGGTTTGTCATTGTTTTTGCTTGGATTTTTTTAATCATATTGTCTCTCGCAGTGTAAGCTATTTTTTGCTTCAAATAATTTATAAAATATTTTTATAACATCTCAATATTTTGAAATATGGTTTAAATTTCGCCTTTTGCTTAATGTTCAATTTTTTCCTTTCGTACAGTATCCTTTTCACATCGTATTTAAAAGATGCAATTGAATGATTGAATTTAATAAACGGTGTGATAAAAATATAGTAAAATGAAGTAGCATTGGGGGTCGCACATAGCAGCAGTCAAGCAAAAAATATTATTTATCAAAAGTATTTTTTTACGCAAAAAATCCCTCCGGAGGAGCTCTTTGTATTCACTTTAAAATTTGCATCGAAAAACCAAAAACTTGTAGCAAAATAGTTTTATGTTTGACGTGGATATATCTTCCCCTTTCATAACGTCAAATAAGTTGTTATTTATCTGTGCTAAAAAGTTTTTTTGATAAGGCTTAAAGCTAAAAAGAGATTTTTTAACGATAAAATGAAAAAAATATTTGAAACAAAAGAAAAAGGTTTAAAAATTTAACAGTTTTTGATATACCCAATGTTTTAAAATGCGTTGTTCTTTGTATGTTTTTGTTTTTCTCTTCTTCCTCTTTTTAAAAAAAATTGCGCCTCTTTTTTCTCTTTCATTTTAATTTCCTCAAAAAGCATTTTTGTTTTTTTTTCCTTAAAAATTTTTTTTATCTTTTGATTGATTTTTAAACGTCTTCACTTTTAATTCTGAATACATTTATTTTGAGGATATCCTAAAATTTCACACAAAAAAATAGAGAAAAAAATAATTTTTGCTATATCAATGAAATAAATAAATTCCAAAGTGCCCCCTGCAATTTTGCCAGCGTTTTTTTGGTGCCGTTTTTAGTTTCATACCAAAAAATTGAAAAAATAACTGTTGCTTTATCAGTAAAATAAATTCAAATGTGTTCCTCTGTAATAATTTTAAAAAAAAGCTTGTACATTTTGCAGAAGTTGTTTGAACTTTTTATTCCTTTTTGCCTTTTGAATGTTATTGAGAAATATTTTTGTCTTTGTTTACATCTATTCTTGTTTTATTTTTTGCCAAAAACGTTTGCAGCAACACTCTTTTTTTTGCTTGCAATTTTTTGCATGATTATGCAATAAATGTTTTTTTGCCATCTAAAAAGTCAAGAAGAAAAACTTGTTGCAAAGAAGTTTTTTGCTTGACTTGAATTCTTCTTAAAATACGGCGAATTACATATTGTGTAGGACTGTCCAGAAATTACGTGATTAAGGCAAAGAGGGGGGGGGAGGGAGTTTGCCAATATATTTTGCTTTTCAAGAGCTTTGATATTTTCAGCAAAATGCTTTGATATTAGATCATAGAGGGGGTCCCGAAAATTCCGGTCACACAGTTTCTGGATAATCTCTAAGTTAATATTTATTTGCGCAAAAATTTTTTGCCGGCACTTGTTTAAAAAATGTTTAATTTTGCGTTATTTGTATTTGTTTCAAAAAGACCACATCAGTCATGCCAATGTGTTTTTGTGTAAGAAAATTTATAAAACCATTGACTAACGCCGTCCAAAAAATAAATTCAAAAACATATTTTTTTTAATTTGAAAAATTTTTGATTTTTTATTTGCCTTGCCGTAAACATCAAAATTACAAATGATAAAAAGAATGCAAATATAATATTGCTTTTTTTATTTTTTTTATGTCTTCTACAATGAGTTTTATTTGAGTCTGTTTTTTTATCCCTTCTTTTGGATTTATTCAAAATAAATTTTTATCGCGCTTTGTTTTTATTCAAAATCCAGCAATCACTTTTTATCTAACGTTTGAACACTTTTTTAAAAAAATCTAAAATGTAATCGCAAAAAGGCTCTTTCGAAATAAAAAAAGGATATGTCACGGACACAGACGCGTCAGCCTATGAAAAATATTTTTTTTGTTTCTATTGATTTTTGAAAAAGATGAGCTTTCTTTTTTTTACGATCAGTGAGAAGAATTTAATCGATCGAAGTCAGCTCAAAAGTTTTTTTTGCTTTTTATTAATTTCTTTAAACTAAACTAATTTTTGTTTTGCTTTTTTGTGCTGTTATTAAAAAACATAGAATTAAAAACTCACGTCGATTTGAACCAAGTAATCGTTGAGATGCTTTAAATTGCATAACTTCTGGTTTATCTCCTTTATCGCCATTTTGTTGTCTTGGAAATTCAAATGAATTCTGTAAAAAATTAAATGAAATACAATTTTTTTGTTTTTTATATTACTTGAGATTTTAAACCATCAGTAAAGCATTGTTTAGAAGCTTTGATTGATCCAAATTTTTCTTTTTTTAATCCTTCAATATTTTCATTTTCACCAAATAAATCCGATTCAATTGAATTTTCATAAGCTGCAATATGAAGAGAAAGGGTGTCTTTATTGGTGGTATTTAAAGTGTTTTCATTTTTCCATCGTTTTTTAAAATTATCATTATCTTCATTAAGAGTTGTAAAAGTAGAAGTTTTAAAAGATTTATTCCATAATTGTGCTTTTTCCTTTTCTTCAGAATTATCAAATGCTCTTTTCTTTTTCTCTAAAAAATGCTCTTTAAACAAATTTATAATTTTTGTTAAAATCACTTTTTTTATTATATCCGATCTTTGTGCTCATTTGTTTGCTTCTTTTTATTATTTTACAACTACTTTAATTTATTTACACCTTTCCAAATAATTTCTGAATTTTTTAGAGCATTTTTTACGCAGTTATCATCTCAAATCGCGAATCATTTTATTTTAAATAGTCTGACAAACCTAGAAAAATTAAGAATTAAATATGTTGTTTTTAATATTCTTCACTGTTTTATTGTAAAATGTCGAAATTTTCTCAGGTCGATTTAAATTTAAATTGAATCATCACTTTATCTATTTTGTTTAAACTGCACAATCAAAAAATGTTAAGCGTTTTTCTTTTTTTTTTAAATTTTTATCATTTGCTGTTCTTTAAATTTAATTTGGTCATTTAGGACATTTTCAATGACTTTAGTTGTATTTTTAAAATGCAGTAGGTAAATTAGGTTGCTACAAATGTTAATTAAAACATTTTCATTCCGTTAGTTTTTTCATTAACTTCTTTTTTCCGCGGTTTCAAAAAAATTGTATTTTATTCTGCATTGTTTGGCTCCAATTTTTTGGCTTAATGAGATAATAATTTGCATTATTTTATTTTTTATTTGCACAATAAAAAGAACATTTCTGTTTGGTCTTTTAACGATTGTTGCAAAAAACACCATTTCTTTGCTTTAAAAGGTAATAAAGTTGAGAAAAGAAGAAAGAAGCACAGATGAAGAAAAAAAACAAGTGATTTTTTTAAAGGAAGCAACAAAAAAAAGAAAGATAAAACAATTTTTGGCAAATCAAAAACTTGTTTTTTCTAAAAAAAGAAAGTGTTTTTGCAGTTTTTAAAAGGTTACAAGATTATCTTTTTTACTCCAGTCATTAATGATGGTATTTTCTTATCTAAATAATCTGGAAAATAATAGAACAACATTTTGCAAATGGATGACTTATTTTTCAGTGTTTTTGCAGGTTTTAAAATCTATTTACTTCAACGATATATTTTTATTTGGCATAAAAAACGATTGCAGTTTCTTATTACAAAAATTTTGGAAAGCAAAGAAAAACATTTTTTTTGATGACAAATGCAACTCAAAAAGAAACCTGAAAAACTGGAGAAAATGCAAAATGACATTCAATGCAGTTTGCCTAATGTTATTAAATAAATTTTTTTTAACTAATAAAAATAAAATTCGAAGGTGAATGGCAAAAACAAATAATTAAACCGAAACAAAGAAATAAATACAAACAGAAATGAATTTAAAATTTTTACGCAAATTTTGCAATTATCATTTTTGTTTTTATATACATTTTGCAAAAAAGGTATACATATTTGTAAACAATCATTGAACTCAAAAAACAACAAAAAAAGGAAAAAAAGAATCATAACTTTTTTTATGAAAAGGGAAAAGCGCATTTGAAATATTTTAATTTTTGAAGCAAAAGTTAACAAAAGATGTTTCTGAATGTGCCATCAATGTCGAAAAATTCTTAAAAACTTTTACAAATATAAAAACATCAAGGGCAATGGAAATTATACATCTGGGGTCAAAACAGTGATTTAAAATGAAACAAACTAAAAGGTCAGAAAAAAGAAAGAAAACACAAATTTTTCAAAGGTTATGATTGATAATTATGTAAAAAACAGTGCTTCGACTTGGCTATTTTCATCCCCTTCCCCATCCCCTTTCCCCCTGCGATTTCAAAATTTCCCCTTTTCCCCTCCCCCGAACCCCGGGGCGGGGAAAGGACGGGGGAGTCATACCACTGGTAAAAAACAGTTAAAAAATAGACTGACAAAAGAAATATAAAAAAGTAATCAAAAAAAGGTAAAAAATCACAACTTTTCAAAGAATGACATGTAAATTTTAGTTAAAACCTTTTTTTATGCCTTATTAAAAATAACATAAATAAGGGGTCGTTACATAAAACCCCATGACAAAAAACCCTCAAATATATATTTGTTCAGCAATATTTGCATTTTTCAAAAAATATAATACAGTTTCCATATTAAAATTTCTAATCTTTATCTGCATGTATCTTTTTCTTTTTGATGTCCATTTTTTTTAAAAATAATCCAAAAAATCTTCAACATTTTTTTGTATACTGCATCTTCAGTTTCTTCCACCAAAGCATCAGCAAGCATTTGAGATTCGTCATGGAATTTTTAAGTTGTCAAAAAAAATAAGAAACAAAATCTGGTCCACGAAGGTTATGTTTATAATCATCATAAAGATACCAAAGATGGATCAAAGAAAACTTATCGATGTCAAAAGCGATCTACAAAAAACTGTCTTGCTACTGCTAATGTTGAAATTCATCATCTACAACAATTATATCTCCATGGAAAAAAATTAAAATTATTTTCTGCTCTTTGTTTTGTTCCAGCTGAAAATGTTCGAGAAGCTTATGAAATGCTTGCTGATGCTTTGGTGGAAGAAGTAGAAGATGCTGAAGACCATGTACTATCCACCATTTTGTACTATTGTAAAAGAACTTCACATGCTGATAAAGATGAAATACTTTTAATTGTTGTTCGAAATTTTAATATTAAAAATGTTTTGGATTTTTTGAAAAATGTAAATATTGCTGCTTCTACTGAATAAATATATATTTGAGGGTTTTTTGTCATGGGGTTTTATGTCACGGCGCCCATAAAGAAAGGTGATAATATGTTTTTTTCGGAACTGCGATAAACTTTTTGAAGCTTTAGGAATACCGTAATCAAAGCAGAAAAACACAGGGTTTAAAACGGCGATTAAAAATAAAACTAACAAGGTCAGAAAGAAAACAATACAAATCTTTTCAATCAAAGGTTATAATTGTGAATTAAAAGCAAAAAATCGAAACTTTTTAATGTGTTTTTTCGTAGTTTTTTTAATATTTCTGAACCCCCAAAAAAAGTAATTTGGTCTACAAAGTAATAGAATGAATGCACAAGGGTCAAAACAAAAACTTAAAATGTAAGAAACTAAAAGGTAAAAAAGCAGACAGCAAAAATCTTTTAAAGGTTATGAATGCAAAAAAAAATGTTTTAAAAAGACTGATAAAAGAAATAAAAGCAATCGAAAAAAAAGTAAACGAAATTTGTTGTTTGTTATTTATTGCAAAATGGTTTATTTTGTATTTGTACAGTTTTAATAAAATTTTACTTTGTTTTGCTGCATACAGAAAAATGAGAGACTTTCAACAAGAAATTAATACATAAAAGCAAGATGCAGCTTGATTGTGGCATTCAAACAAAAAAAAAGCTGTTGCAGCAGTAAATATTGTTATTTGGTTTTGTTTAATAAACCTAGATAAAAAATATTTTAACAGTAAGAAATCGTTTACAGCACTACTGCTTCTTTCTTAATCAGAATATCAAAAATAGTTGTTCAAAAATGTTTGTTTGCGCAAGGATTCCCATTCGCTCGTCGTTTTATTAAAGATTTTAAAGATAAGAAAAAAACAAATTTTGGAATTTCATTTTTTGCAAAAAATAAAACCGAACAAACCTTTTAAATTCTGTTTTTTATCATGTTGTCGTCTGCCATAGCTTATAGGGCCCTCCACGAAGCAGTTCGAAATAATAAAACCTTTATTAAGATTTAAGTTTTGATGGCTGTCGTTGATAAAACTGATTCTTTTCGAGGAATTAAAAATAAGTGATGACATAGTAATACACTAAAATGAGAGATAATTATTTAAAAAGTTTTGTAGGTGAAAATATAAAATTAGAGTACTATATAATTTACTCTATTATTTTTTTAAACAATCGCGAAAACATAAAATTATAATTTAATATTTTTAAAACCTTTTACACCCTTTTTTTGTGATTATGATTAAATAATTTCTTTAAAAAAGTTATAAACGAAAAAAATTAAAATAAAAAAAATCGCGCAATACAAGCAAATTAGAGGCTTTATATTTTTCGGGATTGAGAGAGAAAAAATGAAGAAAAAAACGACGAAAAAAGAACCGGAGAACAAAAAACTTAATAAATGATAAACATTAACATCAGAGAAAAATTTGTGACATAAATTTATATTGCTTAACATTTTTCATACAAACACAAAGTGAAAATTAAACAGTTATCATAAGAAAACAAAGAATTGGGAATTTACTCGCAAAAAAGTTCCTCGAAAATTCTCGAAGGAAAAATTACATCGGTTCAATCAAAATCTGTAATTGATTTTTCATTTTAAAACACATTAAATGTCAATTTTAAAATCTTTGCGGCAAAATTACACTTTTTTTTCTTGTGTTTTGCAATTATGTTTTTGAAAAATTAGATTTGGTTTTGTGATAAGGATTTTTTAGGCTTTCAAGAACGACTTCTGTGATTCTTTTATATGCTTCCGACAAGCGTGACTTTTTTTTTCTCTCTCTAAATTTTTTAAAGCTGTCTCAATTTTTTCGGCAAAGTTTAAAAATTAAGAAATCCGTTTGGCATTTATCTCTCTTTCTTTTTCGCAAAAAGGGGTTGTCTAGATATTACGTCATCAAAATTTCGACTTTTTAGGACCCCTACCACCCTATGCGTCATACTTCTCGACAAGTAAAATAAAAGCAAAAACGGTAATACAGTAATTAGAAGCAAGTATGTTTGACGCTTTTTGAACTTATTTTTAATTACAAGCAAGCTAAATTTCGAGATATAGGGTATGAAAAATTTAGAATGATATATACAAAAACTTACAAAGTTCGAAACCCTATATCTCGAAATTTAGCAAGGAAATACTACTTGGAAAGTATTTTATCGTGTTCATCGAGATCGAAAACCTATAAATCAGTCGAAATTATGCCAAAAAATTCAAACCCAGTAAAATCGACTTTTGGTGTCGAAGGTAATGAGAGCATCTTTGTGCCGCTGTTAAATCCCAGGTATGAAGATTCCGCAGCTGATTTTTTGCATGAATGTTTCTCTATACCAGCCCTATCACATAGACCATATATCATGCCAAAACCCGAGGGTGAGTTCGGGACCTTTACGGTTAATCTAATAGTATCAAATTTTGGATTTCTCGTTTTTTTTAATTATGGTGCTACAGTATACAAATAATCAAACAAAAAAATGTGTCAAATAAAAAATACGACATCCTTCAAAAGCGAGATAAACAAAAAAATTAAGAAACGGAAAAAATGCGGATAAAAAAAATTAAGCTTAAACAGAAATCGAATTTGTTGAAGGATTTATATTTTTTGGAGCTCAGCATTAAGCGATATTAGAAATAAAAAAAATGAGAAAAAAAACGGAGAATAAAATAAATGTATGTAAAAAAATAAAACGAGAGATTATTAATTTCCAAATTTAATTTTGTTTGCATAAACAAAAAAATCTCGTTAAAAAACATATGCATTAAATGAAAAAATTTTTTAAAAGTTTAATATTAAATTTTTCTCAACTCAGTTTATCAATTATGCAAATTCAAAAAGAAATAATATTCAAGGCAAAAAAAGAGTGATAAAATCGGAGAAAAATGTGTAACAATAATTTTTGTTCATTTACATTTTACATAATACAATAACTCGCATAAAGTAAAAAATTAAACAGTTATCATTAAAAACAAAGAATCGGGAATTTACTCGCAAAATGGTTTTTTAAGGGACAAATTGTATGGATTCAAACAAAATCTTTGATTGATTTTTCATTTTAAAACACATTAAATGTCAATTTTAAAATCTTTGCGGCAAGTCACACTTTTTTTTCTTGTGCTTTGCAATTATGTTTTTGAAAAATTAGATTTGGTTTTGTGATAAGGATTTTTTATTTTCCACGGCTTCTTTCTGTTTGCTTCAGACACGTATGGCTTTTTTTCTTTCACTTTTTAAAAGCTTTCTCCACTGTTTTCGGCAACGTTTGAAGTTTATGAATTCACTGCTCTCTTCTTTTTCTTTTTTTTATCAATAATTCAAAACAAACCAATGCATTTTTTTTTCTTTTTCCATCAAGTTTTTTAATAAAGTTTTCTAAAAAAACTATTCAGTGATTCAAAAAAATTAAAAAAAGTTTGGATGCTTGCTCTTTTTCAATGTTTACAGCGGGTGTCGCTGCACACACAAACTTTTTTTTTGTAAAAGTTACTGAAATATTTGGTTTTTAACGGAAAAAATGAGCGGCATTAGTTTTAAATAACAATGTTTTGCATGATAGTCTCAACAAAATATTACATTCAAATTTATGTCAGAGAAATAAGATTTGCGTAATCCCAGTTCAACGTTTGTTCATTTAATCATCTTCGGAAGAAGTCGATGAGTTTTGAAATTACAGTAACCTATGATAAACAAGGTTAACAACTCAAATGCAAACATAAAGCTTTAGAAAGTTTTTTAACCAAATCCATCCGGTTACAAAAAAGGATGCAAAATATACAAAGATCATTGGAACAATTAATATTTTAAAAAAAAACAATGAAAAAAAACGCCAAAAATTTAACATAAAACTTTTACCACAACTTTCGTTTCTAACAGTCTTTTTATTGGTTTTTTCTTTTTCGTATGTTGTTTCACTGAAAAAAAAGGTCTTTTTAAGCCCCCAGGCAAAAAGCGTTTTTTTTACCTTTTTTAGTGTTAAAAACGCGCGTTGGCAAAAGGTCATAAAAAAACCACCTTCGAAGATGGTGGTTTTTGAATAACTTTTTTTTATCAAAAAAATACTTGAAATTTTTTTAAATTAATTGTTTATGGATTAATCCATGGATTGTTAATTATTTATTTACAAAAAACTTTTGTAAAATCTTAACATTTTTTTACGTGTCAGATACATTAGATTGTCAATTTAATTTTGATGAAGATTCTTTTATTGATGCATTGAAAAAGTTTAATGTGTTGGAGAAGGAAGCTTAAAAGTTTATGGAAAAACAAATGGACACGTGAAGGTGGCCTTGGTGCATTAATTATTACACCAACAAGAGAATTAGCTTTTCAAATTTTTCATGTTCTAACTCAAATTGGTAAAAATCATGACTTTTCTGCTGGAGTTCTTATTGGGGGTTTAGTTTTTTATCTCTTTATGTCTCTTTTACGATGGCAATTTTGCTGATATTGAGTATGAAAGGAATCGATTAGGTCATGTTAATATTGTTTTTGCAACTCCAGGTCGATTGCTCTAACATTTGGATGAAAATGAATCATTTCGATGTGATATGCTTCAAATTCTTGTTGTTGATGAAGCTGATAGAATTTTGGATATGGGCTTTAAAGATCAAGTACGTTTTTTTCTGTATTATGATTTACTTTACTAATTTTTTTAGCTTAATGCCATTGTTGAAAATCTTCCAAAAGAAAGACAAACCCTTTTATTTTCTGCAACCCAAACTCGAAATGTTAAAGATCTTGCAAGAGTTTGTGCAAAAGATCCTGTATTTGTTTCTGTTCATGAACATTTTGATAATGTTACACCGGATAATTTACAACAGGTTTGTTTCTATCATACGAATTCTACATTTAACAATATACTTTCAGCCATACTTTGTTTGTGAAGAAGAAGAAAAAGTTAATATTTTTTTATTTTAAGGATTAGCTCTTCTTAGAATGGGATAATCTCCTTTCATTTTTGTAAATTTTCTTTTTGTTGATTTTGATAAAATAAAAGTTTAATGTTAGTTTTATAACGTTTTTTTGGATTCAATTAACGTTTTATTTCGTTGAAATTATCTCTTTTTTTATTTATTCATCTTTAGCAAGGCGTTAACCTATGAAATCAATTGCGGAAACGCAAGTTGGAAATCGGTTAACTGATGATTTTGTATATTGGGAAAGAATGCGAGAATTATCTGTATTTTAAGAACCTGGAAATGTTTTATCGTTAGCATTTTCGCCAAATGAACAACTTTTACTGAACTTCGATTTCATGCTGATAGCATTATTTGCCATGAACGTGATAATGTTATGTTAGAGGTGAGATTACGGTATCCGATTTATCCAAAACGTTTTTAAGCTTTTTAAACTTCGTCCATATTCTGTTGAAGAATATCTTGATATTTTTCTTGATTCTGATAATCAGTTTAATCTTGCTGCACAAATTTTATGTTCAAAATTTATTTGTACAGAATGCTTTGACAAATATTTTGTCAAAATCTGATGATAGATTTATTAAATTTTTGGTAAAATCTCAAGCAGTTTCAAATGTTTATACCAGAATTTATCAAATTGCTGAATCAGGGAGGTAAGAATTTTTTTTACATTAAGTTATGAGATCTTGAAAGACAAAAAATTACTGTAGTTTTTGGATGCTCACAAAAATGATTACAGTACTTTTTCTTTAATTAATACTAATTCCTTTCCATTTTCAGTCAAATCATTGATCATATCACATCACAAATTGTAATCCTTATTACAAAACTTTTTCTTCATCGTGGATTTCGACAAATGTCAATTGGTGCTAAATTTGTTTTGGAATATTTTGCATATCTTCGTACAAAAGATGATGGATATCTTAAAACTCTTTTATCTTCATTTGTTGTATGTTTTGTTGTTGCAAATTCAACAGAAGAAAAACATTTGGCAGAAGATTTTTTTCAAAATCTTCATCAATTGGTTACAAAAGAGGAATTTTCTTCTTTCAATGAATTCCTTTTACTGGTTGCAATTCAGTTTCAATCATTGGTTGAAGCAACTGAATCGTCAAGATTTAAACATGATGTTCGAGCTGCAAATGATGAAGAATTAAATAAATTGTTTGGATCAACGCTAGGATTTAAGGTTTGTTTGGAGGATTAGTAGGGATATATTGATTTTTACTTTGATGCTTTCAGGTTTACTGTGGCTTAATCGTTACATGGATGTTGCAAAGCTTTTTCTTCAATACGCTATTTTTGAAAGAGATATTTTTGAATTGGCTTCAAAACTTAGTGTTACAAAACAATTAAATTCTCATCTTTCCGGATATCTTCCTGTTCATTGTATTGATTATCTTTTCAATGATCGATCATTTTCTAAATTTAAAATTTCCATCGAGGTATATCATTTTTTGCATAAAAAAATTATTTTTTGTTTTTTAGGATTGGCTTCAAAAACAAATTCTTGAATGTGGTGCACCCGTTCATCCGATTATTGTTAGCATTATTCGAAAATATGCAACTTCATGTGTTTCATTTGATATTAATATTAGCAATAACAGAAAAATTGATGAAAGATTTTTTCGTGTAAGTTCGTTTGTTACACGTTTTTAAATTGCCGTGGGTTTTGTGGTTACAGTAATTTATCACAATTATTTTTTAGGATTTATTTTCTCATAATATTTTGACCGAAACGAATGTTGTGCCGTATGTATTATCCTTTTATTTTGTCCTTGTTTTTAATTCAACTGCAATTTAAGCACCTGTTCGAACAATAATGCATTCTTCATCAAAGCTCTATTCATCTGATATTTTGTCTCTGATGCCTTTGAGACATTTAATCTCTGTTATGGATGAACAACCAGAAATGTATAAAAATCTTCGAACAAAACTTCAAGTGTTTACTGTTGAAAATATGTTTCATATGATTCCAACAATTGAAGATGATCTTCGAAAACAAACAAATGAAATGTTTAAATCTAATGGATTACCTGCAGAAGCAATTCCATCAATCAAAGAAGTGGAAGAAATTATTAAAGGATTACCAGGATCAATAAAGCTTTGTGAAAAATTTATTCAAGGAATGGAAAAACTTTCTGTTGTACAATTAGCAGATTTTTATCGAAGAAGAATACGATTATGAATCTGGTTCTAATGTAAGAATTGAGGAAGCTGGATCGGATGAAGATGAATATGGCCATCATGAAGAACATCATACATTACGACATATACGAAATTCATTGAGAAAGCGAGCATATGATTTTGCAGCTTATGCTTCGTCTTCTGGAAATCATCCAAAAAAGTTTGTTTAATTTTTTTAGCTTTAAATAATCTCTTTATGTTTTAGTTTATCTTCTCAAAGTGTTTCCCCACCAAGACGTTCAGCTGCTCATCGAACTTCACATGGTGGAGATAGCAAATCATCAGATAATTCAACAGATGCTTTAGGAGGCTTGTTTTCTCTTTTTGATTTTTATGTGTTTGTCCATGTTTGCTTATGTTTGTGCTGTTTTTAGACGCTTTTAATGACACTGAAGTCGAGAACGGTTCGTTGTGTTTGTTATTACTGTATCTTTGTCCTTTACTGTATACCCTTTTTTGTTTCATATTTTTTTTCTATAAATAGTAATTATAACATTATTTTAGATAAAGAATGTAAAAAATATCCTAAATGTTTTCTTAAATGGATTGAAAAGCATATGGAAGAAGCTACTACAATCTTTGGAAAAACTATGATGCCACAATATCCCG